>VZSZ01008804.1:132096-168182 GCA_013398815.1 Ibidorhyncha struthersii
ATATTTCTGCTGTTAATTGCTTGATAACAGGAAAAACATAGTGAGGAGACACAATAAACTCCAGAGCAGAAAGCCAAACAGAGTGCAGACATCATTGCCATAAGGCTTTGTTCAAAGCAGAGACATATTATGTCTTTGACTTAAGGTCCTACATTTTACCCTCATCTTATTTACTGAGCCAAAGCATTCTCTCTGGATCTTAACCTCTGTAGTAATGTATCCCATCTCTGTGAAAGGCAAATAATATTTTTTCCTAGTAGCTTTTAAGTTACAGAATCACAGAATCACAGGATGGTAGGGGTTGGAAGGGACGTCTGGAGGCCAGCTAGTCCAAATCCCTGTCAAGGCAGGTTCACCTAGAGCAGGTTGCACAGGATGGTGTCCAGGCGGGTTTTGAATATCTCCAGAGAAGGAGACTCCACAACATCCCTGGGCAGCCTGTTCCAGTGCTCTGCCACCCTCAAAGTAAAGAAGTTTTTCCTCATGTTCAGGTGGAATTTCCTGTGTTCCAGTTTGTGCCCATTGCCCCTTGTCCTGTCACTGGGCACCACTGAAAAGAGTCTGGCCCCATCCTCTTGCCACCAGCCCTTTAGATATAAATAAGCACTTATGAGATCCCCTCTCAGCCTTCTCTTCTCCTGGCTGAACAGCCCCACGGCTTTCAGCCTTTCCTCATCAAAGAGATGCTCCAGTCCCCTGAGCATCTTCGTAGCCCTCTGCTGGACTGTCTCAAGTAGTTCCTTGTCTTCCTTGAACTGGGGAGCCCAGGACTGGACACAGCACTCCAGATGCCGCTCCACCAGGGTAGAGTAGAGGGGAAGGAAAACCTCCCTCAGTCTGCTTGCCAATCTCTTTTAATGCACCCCAGAAAACCGTTGGCTTTCTTGGTCACAAGGGCACATTGCTGCCTCATCGTCCACTTGTCCACCATGACTCTTGGGTCCTTCTTCACAGAGCTGCTTTCCAGCAGGTCAACCCCTAACCTGTACCTGTGCATGGGGTTTTTCCTCCCCAGGTGCAGGACTTGCCTTTGTTGAATTTCATAAGGCTTTTCTCTGCCTAACTCTCTAGACTGTATGGAGACACAGCCTTCTGGTGTGTCAGCCACTCCTCCCAGTTTTGTGTCACCAGCAAACTTGCTGAGGGTCCTTTCATCCAGGTTGTTGATAAATATGTTGAACAAGACTGGACCCAGTACTGACCCCTGGGGAACACTGCTAGCTAGAGGCTGCCAGCTAGACTCTGCACCACTGATCACAACACTCTGAGCTCTACCATTCGGCCAATTCTCAATCCACCTCACCGTCCACTCATCTAACCCACACTTTCTAAGCTTATCTATGAGGATGTTATGGGAGACAGTGTCAAAAGCCTTGCTAAAGTCAAGGTAGACAACATCCACTGCTCTCCCCTCATCCACCCAGCCAGTCATGCCATCAAAGAAGGCTATCAGATTGGTCAAGCTTGTTGTCCCCTTAGTGAATTCATGTTGACCACTCCCAATAACCTTCTTGTCCTCCACGTGCTTAGAGATGAATTGCAGAATGAGATGTTCCATCACTTTTCCAGGGAGGGAGGTGAGACTGACTGACCTGTAGTTTCCTGGGTCTTCCTTCTTGCCCTTTTTGAAGACTGGAGTGACATTAGCTTTCCTCCAGTCTTCAGGCACTTCTGTTCTCCATGACCTTTCAAAGATAATGGAGAGCAACTTTGCAATAGCATCTACCCGTTCCCTCAGCAGTGGTGGGTGCATCCCATGAGGGCCCATGGATTTGTGGGTGTGGAGTTTGCCTAAATGATCTCTAACCCAATCCTCAAACCAGGACACCTCCTCAACCAAGGGAAAGTCTTCGTTTCTCTAGACTTTCTTGTCTGTCCAAATTCTTTGGACCAAATTCAGTTGAGTACAAAGGGATCCAGATCTGAAGAGACCTTGAATGTTAATAGCATAAATTGTATTTTTAAACTGCACTTTGTTGACATAATTTTAATATGCAAAACATAACCTAAAGAAGAAAGAACAAAGGATTGCAAAGAGCAAGAGTGACAGAACTGTGAAAAATCTTAGTTCATTTTCAGTTGATTTCAGTTGAGTAAATGTTTCAGCTTCAGTTTTCTAAACAGTTCCCTTTTCCCTGTTAAAAAAAGAAAAAAGTGAATTGAATTTTTAGAAGACTTAGAAAATGAGTAAAACAAAGGGTTTTCAATCGTATGATTCTGTCAGGGAGACTTTGACCACTTTTTAATTTACCAGTTTCCTACTATCTTAACCCAAAGTAGAAACTGTCAGTTAAAGTTTGTTATCGTCAACTGAAACGTGGTTTTTTTGCCCATACCATTGACTGCATAACATCTACAGTACAGACAATATGCTACTTGACTACTGTGAGAGACTGGAACGCCAAATATTTGCCTCAAAGCTTGCTTGGCATCTCTGCAAAGTGCAAACGAAGGTGTATCTCTGCAAGGTGCAAACAACTGGCAGCAGAAGACCATTCTCCTGCAAATCAGGACAGCAGAGGATCATTCTCCTGCAAATCAGGACAGCAGAAGACCATTCTTCTGCAAAACGGGCACCGCCAAAACTGAGCCCGTCTGGGCCGGACTGGCAGCCCGCCAAGGTCTTTACCTGGTGTATAAAAAGACCATGGAAACAAGCTGCGGTGCGCACCCGCCACCGAAGAATTGAAGACTGAGGATCAATGAGACGTCACTGGATCCATGGTGGTGACTATCCTTTGCTTATCTTTCTGAATGCTTGCTTGGTTTCCTTCTAATATTTCCTGTCTTTCCTATCGCTCCATTCCTCTGTACCTGTTCAATAAAAACGGCCCGATTGGCGGCATTTGACCTCGTTTGTGTCTCAATCTCACTCTTGGGATTGTTACGAACCTCCCCTGAGCCTGAAGTTGGACCGGGACTTGACAACTACCCAGCGTTTCAGTGCCAAAAGAAAATGAATTATGTGTTTTTAAAAAAATCCAAAAAGTTCTCTTCAGCAATAAGGGAGAACAATCAGGATGCTGTAATTACGTAAAGAATCATTTATATTCAATATTGCCCTGGTACCACTAAGCTATATTTGCAAATATATCGGCATGCTACTCATTCATAATCAGAATACATATTGGTTTAGTTGAAGTATGCTTTTGGAAGGCAAATGCCTTGTTTATTTTTAATGAAATGAAGTCCTTGGAAAGAGTAAGCCAATAAAGACTTAGCTAGCATGAAAGCTTTTACACATCCATGTGCTCTCAGAACTTCTGATAAGCTGTACATCAGTGGCTCTGGTCCAGATGATCAGGCAGTGTAAACGGGCATTGACTTACTCTAGCTGTGATTCTTCCTATGTGCTTGATTTGCTTCTGTCTGTTGAGTGTTAACCCCTTTCACAGCCATAGACCTGTGGAAATTACATCTTTCACTAACATCTTATTGCGAGATATGAAATGCATTTCTTTTTGTCTTGTAGATGAAATTTTATACTTTATCTTCAATAACATTTGAGAAATTTTTTACAGAAGCTTGTATTACATATTATGTCCTTGACTGTAGACACATAATTCAGTTGAAAATTAGAGTAGCTAATTAGTAGTCCCCAGTTCAAGAAAGATAGGGCATTACTGGAGAGAGTCCAGCATAGGGCAACGGCAACAAAGATGACTGAGGGATTGGAGCATCTCCCTTATGAGGAAAGGCTGAGAGAGCTGAGACTTTTTAGCCTGGAGAAGAGAAGGCTGAGGGAAGACCTTATTATAGCTTATAAGTACCTAAAGGGTGGGTTAAAGGAGGATGGAGCCAGACTCTTTTCAGTGGTTCCCAGTGACAGGCTGAGGGACAACGGGCACAAGTTGGAACATAGGAAGTTCCATTCAAACACTAGGAAAAACTTCTTTACAGTTAGGGTGACAGAGCAGGAGAGACAAAGCATTATGAACTGAGTGTGACCCCTGTTCTTCATCCATCTGCCTTGCTCGAGGTAAGAGGTAGATGAATAAGGAGTGAAGTGGAACCTGGGAAGAAGGGAGGGTGAGGGAAAGGTGTTTTTAAATTTGTTCTTTTTTCTCATTATCCTGCTCTGACTAATTGGCAATAACTTTCCTTATTCGAGTCTCTTTTCCCCATGATGGTAATTGCTGAGTGATCTCTCTATGTTTATATCGACCCACGAGCTTTTCATTTTATTTTTCTCCCCCTGTCCTGTTGAAGGAGGGTAAGTGATAGAGTTGCTTGGTGGGAACCCGGCAACCAGCCTAGGTCAACCCACCACAATTGAAGGTAGGCATCTCTGCTGCCATCATAGTTGCTGTAGGTCTATAAACTCAGTGAAACCCACAGAGAGGTTTGGCAAACCAGGCACGTGAGAGTAATTCACTTGTCATGCATAGGACTCTAGGAACGTTGGAAACATTCTAGGTACTTGATGTCTAGCTACCACTCCAGGAGAGTGTGGCTTCTCTAGGTTTGTGCCACATACGTTACCCTCATCAAGACGTCTTAGATGCCCACAAGAACCACAGGTAGTACTAGATAATGATGTGTGAGTGGCTGAATTGAGACCCCTAGATGTTCACTTTAGGATGATATGATTATATCTTTCTGTAGTCTTCATTGATTTTAATGATCAGAACTCCACTAGTTATAATGGGAGACTAGACACGTAGCTCATGGATGGACAGATATATATAGACGCCACTTCTATGTGTCTTTATCTCATAAATTTTATCAACCTGATCATAATCCATAATGTTATAAGATTACTTTGATAAAACAGTCCCTTTAATTCATGACAGTCACAGTAGCACTGTGTTTGGAATATAGCAACTATAACTTGTGAAAAGTACCCTTAGATTTGGGAGCTTACCTGGAATTACAGGTAACACTCTCTTTTTCCTTGGAAATGTCATTCTTTTGATGATAACATCCTGGAAAAGGTTGGTTGATAAGATAGACAGTGCAAAAACAAGTTGTCCAAGCAGCAGAAGCTAGGCAACTTCTTACATTTACACTACATGAGAACAGCTAAGAAGATTATGTCTTGCATCACAGTGTTTTGCAGAAAAAATATGTGACATAATGCTATATTTTTGTAACCTCAGAAAAATATTTTCATTCTTAGTTAGAAAAAGTATATTGAAATCTCTTCCACATTACTCTGTATTGCAGCAAAAATTTTGTATGAGGATTTCTGATAGAGAATATGATCATAAAATATATATAGTACTAGATTTTCTCCATCAATATTCATTTCAGTGTTAATTAACATTTTAATGTTAATTTTAATGTTAATTACAATATTAGGAGTATGAGACTCTAAAAATAATTCTTACTGATTTTTGTCTCTGAAGTTATTTTTGTCTTTTATCACACTTTCACTCTGCAATGCTTCCTTTTTCTATGACCAGTTTCCCGCTTTTCTTCTACTAATCAACTGTTCCATCACGTATGTTAGACTGTTAGAGATCTATTTCTTCATTCTTGTCTGTGGGGCTTCTCCAAAATTAGTACCATTCAAGTTTCACTGTTCTGTAGTTGTAGTCTTTCATGTTTTCCAAGTGTATCAGTCTAAAAGTATCTCATAGTGCCAGCGAGGACCTAATTTCCAGTGAATAAATAATTTTTTACACAGTCAACATTTCTGTGATTTATGGGCAGTGCTTGCCAGGATGGGTAATCTGGAGGTGGAGCTGAGATGCTTTGTCTAAAGCTATGAGCCATGTGTGCATCAGCCCGATTTCAGCCCTGATGCTGTCCCACTGACTTGGACTTGAATTTCTGCCTTGACCTCAGCCCTGCCTTGTCACTGTGGATGCACCTGGCAGGCTGGACCATGGCTGACTGGTCACCGTTGCCAACCTGCTCGGCTCTTTGCTGTTCAAGCACTGTGGCATTGTGCCCTTGTCAGAGAGAGCCCTGCCCTGCCTGTGCAGTTACCACCTTTGGCTCCTGACTCATCTGTCCTTACAGAGCAGCCAGCCCTTGCTGCTCCCTGATAAAGGCAATGACTGTGCCTCTAATGCTACAAGACCACTGTCTTTCATATTATTGAATAAACATGCAAAATTCCTTATAGCAATTGTGTGTGTATATTTGGTCACATCCTTGATCTTCAGAAAGTAATAATTTCTTTAAGGTCTGCAATTACCCAAGTGACCAAGTGACAGGGAACTGACGATGGTCTTCAGATTATGTCTGAATAGAAAATACCATGAACACAATATTTTCTGAGAAATAAACCCACTAAATTCATATTATTTTTCAGTGTGGCAAGGAACACAAGTGACTGCTAAGTTGAGGGAAAAAAAGGAAAGACAATTCTGCAGGATAGTTTCCTAGTTTCACCAGTTTATCTGAGTTTAGCCAGTGAAAATAACCTCTGTGCAAGATCATGTCTTGTCAAACAGCAAGGTTCTGTGCCTTGTGTGTTCGCCTTCAAAACAGAAATAATTTATAACAGGGAAAAAAAAGTTATTACCGTTATGAGCAACCTTGTCTAATACTAACCACTTTAAGACCCACAGGGAAGAGGGAAACATTAATTTTTCTCCTCATACATCCAAAGCATTAATGTATAGCTTCAAGACAGTTAATCTTTCCCTTTTTTGTTCCTGCCAGTCCTACAATCTTTTTAGGGAAAGATGTATTGCAACATCAACTAAGAAAAATGAGTAAGTCATTTCTTTTCCATGGAAGAGGAACAAGCAATCTATCCGGATAGGCTCAAGAAACAAAGATGAATAATGAAATGAATAGTTAATTCACTAAAAAGTGCAGTGTTGCGGTCACTGAAATTTCACTATTACTTGAAATGACTTTTTAATAAAGACTGTTTTGAAAAGCTCACATTTTGATTTCGATCTTTTAAAACAACATTTTTCAGCTTTTCATTTTAGCATTTAATTTCAGAATTTGTCAGTTTTGATTAAAAATGTGGGAACAAATTCTAAAGAATAACTTCACATTAAATTAAATTACTTTTTCTTTCCAAATTATTTAAGAAAGAAACAAAAAAGTTTCATTTTCTCTGAATGTAACTGAAGTAAAAAGAAACAGTGTAAATATGTAAATATTATCTCACCAAGGAATACTGTAATAGTTAAGTGTATAATACACTCAAAAGCTTTTGTTTCTCCCAAATGTTGATAATTTAAAATAGGGAAATAATGAATAAAATAGACAAATACATACAAACAAATATCAGTGTAAAGAATAAATTACATTGGTTCCATCTTACTAAAGTAATTTGCTCATATAGTTTTTATTTAAAAATATGTTCACATACAGAAAAAGGGAGCAGGTAAAGATTATTTCAGCAGAAAATTAAGACGTCAATAAAGCGATCTTTTGGGCAATAAGGCCTTGGAGAAAAAAAACTTATTTTCTTATACACCAATTTCAGAATCACCGGTAATAAGCTAGAATTGCCAATGTACGTGCAAAAATTTAGATGATATTTCTGAAACCTGATGGGAAGATTTCCTTAGTTAGAATGTTAAAATGACCAAGTTTAAATCTATCTAATAAGAGTCAAATGTACAAGAGGGGAAAAGAGAGTCAATGCATTGTTACCATTTTTCTGTATGCAGGACAAGTTGGAAGTAAATGATCATGCTGGCCTTGAGAGAAGTCTTCTAACTAATAAAAGAGAAGATGAGGTACTCTCTGATGGCAGCTGAAGAAAGCTAAAGTAGAACAGAGAGAATGAGGTAAACGGTCGAGCACATGTAGAAAATATGATTTAAAGTAAATAAATAAATAAATAAAAGCCACAAAGCCCCCGATAGTAAAAACATAGGGACTTTAAACAGAAACATACTGGAGTTCTTTTTTCTTTCAATATTAACAGCAAAACAATTTGTAAATTGTTAGTGAGAGTTTTCTAACATTTAAAATATAGCATCGCAAGTGAGTAAATTCCAGGTTAGTCTTCTTTTTTTAGAGGTACTCAAGAACTAATTCAAGCCTAAAAATTAATGGTGATTACTGCAAGTGATCACAATTTGATTGCTCTTGTGTGGAAACCAATAACACACATTCTCTGGTGCATACCAGGAGCTAGTTTCACAAACATACTGATAATTATGGGCTTAGTCAACTGGTAAATAGAAACTAAAGAGAAAAATGTAAATAATTTTTGGGAACTACTTAAGAACACTTACCGGTTCCTTAAAATACACGGTTGCCTAAAGCCTTGTGGATTATTTATGATGATTTCAGAGAATGAACATCTGGACATATATTCCAATCAAAATACTGCATTGTTCACTCTAGTAATATCCTTGAACTTGAATCTAAATTCGTCCATCTTCAGCTTTCACACTTACTGTTTTTTCTAACACTTTCTGCTGGACTGAAAAGTCCACTGTTATGTGTCTCTTCCCTGTTGATTGTGATCCAATTACCCATTCGTGTTCTTCTTGTTGAACTAATTGGTTGAGCTCCTCAGGTTTGTCATTCTAAGGCTTTGTTCAGTCTTTTAATAAGCCTTGTTGCACTCCTCTGAATCCTGCAGTTTTCCACCAGGCTCTTCAATATGAAAAATATAATTCCTTTTGCCACCAGTAATAACAGAATTAGTACATACAGGGATCACATTAACCCTTCAGGCTGTGGCACTGGAGTGGATTCTCATCTTCAGAACATAATCCACTAGTATTTTTAAGTCTTTTCCAGAGTCACTGCTTTCCTGTGAAAGTTTTGTTTGCAGCTATGAGATGTATTCCAACATTTGGTCACACTGAAACTTGTAAATTTATATATATATTTATATGCACACCAAGTCAATACGTTTTTAAAAAAATCTAGCTTTTTCCACATCTGTCTGACTTCCACATAGCCAAACACACCTCTTTGCTGCTAGCAGTGAATGGTAAAAGTAATTTTTTTTCATTGACAATTAATTTGCTTTTTCACCAAGAGCTGACACAAGTTTTATATTATAGTCCAAATATTTATTTCCTCATAGGATCTACATAGAAGTTCACTTAATTGGTCAAGATTTCCTATTTATAATCTTTTCTTAAAAAATCTACTGTTTAACCAGTGTTTAATCCATCTGGTGTGGACCACACTAATTTTGTGTCACTCAAGTTTCTTAACCCTAAGATGTGTAGATTCAAGTCATGCATTACAGAAATCTATTGCATTAGCACATCATCTGTCAGATAAACTCATATTCTCGTAAAAGTAAAGTGAAGTTAGTTTGGCAAGACCTATTTCTCAAAACTATGTGGGGAGAAACATTCATTACATTAACATCTTATTTTTTCAAGAGTAAAGTTCATACCAGTTTTTGAAGCAGCACAATGATCATTACAGTGAACAATTTTGGAGATGGGCTGGACATGTTTCTGAAATGCACGCTATTTTCAAATGCTATGACTAGCCAGGAGTTGGGATCTCATCTGTGGAAGTCTTGGCTCCTGACATGTGTAAGATTACATTAGATGATTTCAGTGACTCTTCATTTGCTTAAAAGAAACAGTTTAAAGAGAGTTGATAGATGAAACAATCTATGAAACAGTTTAAAATCTCTGAATATATGACAAAAAGCCACCACACTGATACACTGAGCATACAAACTATCATTGCTGGATCAAATCAGTACTTAGAGACCATAAGAAAAAGACTCCAGATAACTAGCCCCTTCAAATCCAAGCCTGAGGACCTTTAAAACAAAAAAAAAAAAAAAAAAGAATTTACAGCTGATTTTCAATGGGCCTTGTATCATGATTACAGCAGCTCTCATATATCAAATGTGCTACACTCAAGTTAAGTGACTCTTATTAAACAATACAAGAAACAGTCTGTGACACGAGGTACAAAATGCTGGTCCGTAACTTCTCCTCTGGATTTTCCCTTGGCAGAATACATTGACCACAGGTATAGAACAAGATAATATAAGTACAGTTTGGTGTTTACATGTCTCTGGTCTAAATTCAGCTCCACTAGGGTGACTGGAAACCTGTTTTTTTCATTTCTGGTTGAGAACAGTTCTGTCATAGGCAGCTGGATAGCGCTGCACTCTGCCTGTTTCATATGTCAGCATCAAGGCCAAGCGCTGGACTTACTGTGTGAGCTGAAAGGACTTCAAATACCTGTTCGGTGCTGTGCATGCTGACCGGTTGCACAAGGACAGCTGTATGCCAATACCCTTTTTTGATGTTTTTGGGCTGGGACTATATCACTATGATATCTGTTGGAGGGACAACACAGCAGGGCACAAGCAATCCAGGAAGTTCTTGGAATGCGCCTATGACAACTTCCTTCTCCAAGTGGTAGAGGAGCCAATGAGGAGAGGAGCTATGCTGGACCTTGTCCTTACCAATAAGGAGGGGCTAGTAAGGACTGTGAAGTTCAAAGGTAGCCTTGGCTGCACTAATCATGAGATGGTAGAGTTTGAGATCCTTAGGGCAGCGAGGAGGGTGCACAGCAAGCTCACTACCCTGGACTTCGGGAGAGCAGACTTTGGTCTCTTGAGAGATCTGCTTGGCAGAGTACCACAGGATAAAGCACTGGAGGGGACAGGGGCCATAGGAAGCTGGTTAGTTTTCAAGGATCACCTCCTCCAAGCTCAGAAGCAATACATCCCAACAAAGAGGAAGTGAGGCAAAAAAGTCAGGAGGCCTGCATGGATGAACAAGGAGATCCTGGACAATCTCAAACACCAAAAGGAAGCCTAAAGAGAGTGGAACCAAGGACAGGTAGCCTGGGAGGAACACAGAGAAACTGTCTGAGCAGCCAGGGATCTGGCCAGGGACATCGAGGCAATAAGAAATACTTCTGTAAATATGTCAATGATAAAAGGAAGACTAGGGAAGATGTGAGCCCTCTCCAGAAGGAAACAGGAGATGTGGTCAACCAGGATATTGAGAAGACTGAGGTACTCAATGACTTTTTTGCCTTGGTCTTCAATGGCAAGTGCTCTAACCACAGTGCCCAAGTCACAGAAGGCAAAGGCAGAGTGTGTGAGGATGTGGAACTGCCCACTGTAGGTGAAGATCAAGTACAAGACCATCTAAGAAAACTGAAGCTACACAAGTCCATGGGACTTGATGAAATCCATCAGCAAGTCCTGAGGGAACTGGTGGACGAAGTTGCTAAGCTGCTTTCCGTTATATTTGAAAAGTTGTGGCAGACTGATGAAGTTCCCACTGACTGGAAAAGGGGAAATGTAACCCCATCTTCAAAAAGGGAAAAAAGGAAGACCCAGGGAACTATAGGCTGATAAGTTTCATCTCTGTGCCTGGCAAGATCATGAAGCAGATCTTCCTGGAAACTCTGCTAAGGCACATGGAAAACAAGGAGGTGATTGCTAACAGCCAACATGGCTTCACCAAGGACAAGTCATGCATGACAAATTTGGTGACCTTCTATGATGGGTTTACAGTGTTGGTGGATAAGGGAAGAGTAACAGATGTCATCTACCTGGACTTGTGCAAAGCATTTGGCACTGTCCGCATAACACCATTGTCTCTAAACTGGAGAGACATGGATTTGATGGATGGACCACTCAGTGGATAAGGAATTGATTAGATGGCCACACTTAAAGGGTTGCGGTCAACAGGTTGATGTCCAAGTGGAGACCAGTGATGAGTGATGTTCCTCAAGGGTCAGTACTGGGACTAGTGCATTTTAATACCTTTGTCAGTGACATGGACAATGGGATTGAAGGCATCCTCAGCAAGTTTGCCAATGACACGAAGCTATGTGGAGCGGTCAACGCTCTGGAAGGGAGGGATGACATCCAGAGGGACCTGGACAGGCTAGAGAAGTGGGCCCACGCAAACCCCACGAAGTTCAACAAGGCCAAGTCTAAGGTCCTGCACCTGCATCAAGGTAATCCCTAGCACAAACATGGTCTGGGAGGAGAATGGATCAAGAGCAGCCCTGAGAAGAAGGACTTGGGGGTGTTGGTGGATGAGAAGCTCAACATGAGCCTACAATGTGTGCTTGCAGCCCAGAAAACCAACCACATCCTGGGCTGCATCAAAAGAAGCGTGGCCAGCAGGTCAAGGGAGGTGATTCTGCCCCTTTACTCCTCTCTTGCGAGACCCCACCTGGAGTACTCCATCCAGCTCTGGAGTCCTCAGCATAAGAAGGACATGGACCTGTTGGAGCAGGTCCAGAGGAGGACCACAAAGACAATCAGAAGGCTGGAGTATCTCTCCTATGAGGACAGGCTGAGAGAGTTGGGGTTGTTCAGCCTGCAGAAGAAAAGACTCCAGGGACACCTTTTAGCGGCCTTCCAGTATCTGAAGGGCGCCTACAAGAAAGCTGGAGAGGGACTTTTTGCAACGGCATGTAGTGATAGGACAACAGGGAATGGCTTCAAACTAATTGAGGTTGGATTTAGATTAGAGATCAGGAACAAATTTTCCACTGTGCAGGTGGTGAGACACTGGAACAAATTGCCCAGGGAAGCTGTGGAAGCTCCATCCCTGGAAGTGTTCAAGGCCAGGCTGGATGGGTCTTTGAGCAACCTGGTCTAGTGGAGGGTGTCCCTGCCCATGGCAGGGGGATTGAAACTAGATGATCTTCAAGGTCCCATCCAACCTAAACCATGCTATGATTCTATGACTATAATAATTACGCAGTGTTTTATAGTATTAAAGACATTCTTTTTTTTATCATATACTTTTGCGTTTCAGCAATGGTCAGCGCAATTTCCACGCATTTGGCAGTCTGAGTTAATGCAGTGCTATGCTACTGCTTGGTCCCAATGCATTAGATAATTACTCTACTACACTGATGAATATTAAATTTAACATTTCTATGCAAATTTTAATTTTAATTTTCTTAAGGACAAGCAACAAGCTTTCTATTCAAACCTTTCATTTAAACATATTTCACCTTTTGACTCCATCAACCATTTAAACACAATCTTTAATCCATTTTTAAAGTTAAATGATACTTTTTCTCCATATTTCTGGCTTAGAGACTTTTTTTTTGAGTGATTACATCTTCAGAACTAGGAAATTCACTCCTTAGGGGCAGCTTAGTCTTTGAATCTTTTGTCTATCAACAAGCAAAAGAGTGTCTCCTGGATTTTCTTTAATTCCTCTTTCTTACTGAAATTATACATTTTAACTAAAAAAAAAATCCTTTCAGTGTCAATTCAGATCTAATCTTTCCAGAGCTGGCTAAATCTTGATGTGAGATGAATATATACTGGTACCATAAATTAGTCACTTTCCTCTGTATATTCTTCCTGATTAATTTGTCTTTGATCCTATCAAGACTTTCAAAGCTTGAACACTAGTTAAAGATCTTCTAAAGAAAGCAATTTGAAATTACATATTAAGGAAAATTATTAGACTTCTTCCTAATTATGGTTTGAGGCTCATTTAAAAGGCATCAGGGGAATGAAGCTTTTTAAAGTAAGCTGAGAGGAATTATGGCTCTTAAGGCTGTATCTCTGCCTGCTAGAGATTCAGCTGTGATTTCAATGAACTCTTGTGTTAAGTTACAAGACGTTGTGTGTGTATTAAAAGGACAGAGACCCCAGGCAAAACACTTAGGAGCAAAGCCTGTAGGAGGAATTGTGTATGTAGCATGAGAATGTGCCTTGACATTTAATGCATGATGAGTTAAAAAAAAATCAAAGTCCTTATCTAATCCGAGGTTCTTTAAGGAAGAACCTCTTCAGAAATGAAGCATGTCTCTGGAAAGCCAGTTACAGGATGTACACTGCCAAAAAAGCTAGGAGGGCATCTGTAGGTGTCTAAGAGAATCATTATGGAGATATATAGCTTTATTGTGTGAATAATTTTCTTGGCTTAAACACATTTCCTCCCCAAAATAAAATAGAAATAGCTTTATCATTTCATTTGTGGTTGACACTTCATCACTCCATCTGCTTTGTCTTTTTAGACGCTGGTATCTAATATTAGTCCAGTTATTAAATGGAAAACATAATTTTGACATATAGGCTGATTTACATCTGATCTTGAAACTACATGGAGGGTGTCTAGGTAAAAGTAAATTGGTTTAATTCCTTTCTCAGATACAACAGAACGCTCAAGGTGTCTTAATGGGACACTATAAATGTCATGCTGTATTTTCAATATTATTTTCTTTTCCTGTATCATCAGAATTCTGTTTGTTGTTGAGGCTGGTTTTTTTCATTATATAAAATTTCATTTCCACCTTCTTTTGAGTTACTGTTTCTCTGGACCTCAACTATCTTTTCTCAGACCCTTTTCACATTTTCAGAGTGTCTTCTAGAGGAATGTTTCAAAAGTAGATGACTCTTAACTAGACAGTCATTCCAATATAATAGTGTTTCTCACCTACATTAAAACTTTTTGAAATATTAGTGGTGGTATAGGAACTGAACCAGGAAAAGAAGAAATACAGAAGTCTTCACCCAACTTGAAAGAGACAATAGGTAGTTTAGAACAAATAGAAAATCCACATGAAGTGTCAGCTAAAATTATGCTGCTCAGTTCATGGCAAATGATTTTTCCTGTTCTAATCACATGTAACAAATTTGCAGTCATTGCCTTATTCTAAAAGTCCTTAAAATTAAGTTTTATTGGAGAAAAGGAGAGGGAAAATGACTTACCTTAGCTGCTTTACATAGTACTCAGCTGCATTTTCTTTAATTTTCTAATATGCAAGGCTTATTTCAATCTCTGCAGCTGTTAGTCTAATTGGATGATTTCCTGTTTGAAATGCAGAATAATTTAAAGTGACTTGCAGTTGTTCAGGGAACCTCCCTTTCTAGGACATAACTTAATCTGACATATTCAACGCTCATCAGAGATTCAACATCTTTTCAAACTGATTACTGCTTCCTCCATCACACTCCAAGTTCTTTAACTTCCATTTAAGTATTCCAATTTAGAGCTTGATTATTCAAATGAAACTAAGAAGAAAAATCAAGCTGCTTTTTTTTTTTAAAAAAAATCTGCTTCTTGAAACAGTATACTATGTGCATTCCTCTGTAGTATTTACTTGGTTCCTCATCTTCTGTGATGCAATAGCAAGCTCTGTATTTTGGGTTTTAGCGTTGCTGAGATTAAGAGCGATGATGTGGGGGAAGTTCATGTTCCATATCATCAAAATTCATACTTTTTTATCAACGAGAACAACAGATTCTTTTGAGCCATGAAAAGAAGAACATAAATATCTGAGTCACATGAAGGTATAAGTTTTGCAAGATGAACAAATAATCAAGAGATGGTATTTCTTTATACAACCTCAAAACATTTAATAGGCCCAAAGCCTCATATTAGGCAGGTCATTTTGAAATCTGAAAGTACTGAATGTATGGGAAATAATATTCCTCTTACTAAGACAATTACTCAGGCATGTGCTCCTCCAATGAAGCTAGTTACGTCTGCCTCCTGACAAGAGGCTGCTTACCATCTGACTTTTTGGGGGGGGGTTGGTTTTGGAGGGGGTTTTGTGTTTTGTTTGGGGTTTTTTGGTGGTTTGGGTTTTTTTGTTTGTTTGTTTGTTTTCTGTCACTGTATGATGCATGCCTACAGCAGACTCCTTCCTTTTGGTGTATAAGGCCGCAACGTTTTTTCTACATAACCTTGAAAACATGAAAATTCTTTCTCAAGTAGTTGTCCAGGAAAATCGTCCATGTATCTCTCATTAATGTTAATGAAGATTTACTCGGCTTAAAACCTATACCTGCAGAATAAGCTCTTGAATGGTAGGTAAAGGAAAAAACGTTTGCAAACAGACTATGTAATAAGCTCGTAAGAAGGGAATGAGGATTCTTCTGTGCATGGAAAAAATCTGGGAAGGTATTTACTGAACCGTCATGGGAACAGTTCACTTGAGGTTTCATCTAGAAACTTTTCTCTGTAAAAATGTCTGAGGCATGAGCAGCTCACTAAAAAAAATGACTCAGAAGATGGAAGAGACAAGTAGATTTCTTACGATATACACTGACTTCGTGGCTATCGCTTAAACTCAAACACATAGCATTAAAAAATCAAACTCACTAAATGCATCCTAATACAAATCTTGTATGTGTGTTCATGATGAAGGAAACCAAAAAAACTTATCCTGTTCATGATGAAGGAAACCAAAACACTTATCCAAGGATCATTTTCTAGCTGTTAACATTTTCTAGCTGGGAACGTAGCAGACTTCTGGTGAAAACTGGCAATCCTCTCTTGTTTTAAGCTGTGATTTCCATTTTACCTTACATTGCTACCAGGCAAGATTTCCCTCAGAGGTAAAAATGAAAAAGGAGTCCAAAAGTTGAAAGTAAAAGCTGCCTCGGGTATAAAATATTGAGGATTATTTTCCTCATTATTTCTGAGGGGAACAACATGTTTCAGCTGCAGGCCATCAGTGGGCAAGTGTATATACAGTTGTATACGTATTTCCTTTTTATTTTTGGCATTTATTTCTTACTAAAATTACTAATTTTTGCCAGGTCAAGCCTAAAAAATTACAATAATTCACCTAAAAGAAATTGGCATGTTTATGAACAATCAAAATGAGACTATTACAAAAATGTCCCTGCACAACACTACCCATCACTACCCGTTTTATAGCATGAAATCTACTTTTGGCTATGCACAAACATAGTGTTCACTTGAGTAATGAACAGGTTATGTAGAAGTCTTATAGCTTTATAGTGACCTGGAGTAGTCGAACTTTTTTTTTTTTTTTTAACTCATGCTCAAAATTATTTTTCCTGTTTATTAAAATTTAATTGTGACATTGTGTGTGAGGAAGGAAAAAGTTTGTATGATACTAAGGCATGTATTAAAATATGCCCCATGTGGATATGAAGCAAGGTACTAAGCACCTTAAGGTTCCCATGAAGGGGACTGGACATGCAACTCTAGGAGGTCCTTTACATCTGTGCCTATATTAGCAAGTGTTGGTTGACTGCAAGCTGAATATGCACCAGCAGTGTGTCCAGATGGCCAAGAAGGCCAACAGCACCCTGGCTTGTATCAGAAATAATGTGGCCAGCAGGACTGGGGAAGTGATCATCCCCCTGTACTCGGCACTGGTGAGGCCCCACCTTGAATACTGTGTTCAGTTTTGGGCCCCTCATTACTGGAGCGACATTGAGGTGCTGGAGAGTGTTCAAAGAAGAGCAACAAAGCTGGTGAGGGGTCTGGAGAACAAGTCTTTTGAGGAGCAGCTGAGGTTGTTTGGTCTGGAGTAAAGGAGGCTGAGGGGAGACCTTATCGCTCTCTACAACTACCTGAAAGGAGGTTGTATCGAGGTGGGGGTCGGTCTCTTCTCCCAAGTAACAAGCAATACAATGAAAGGAAATGGCTTCAAGTTGTGCCAGAGGAGGTTGAGATTGGATATTAGGAAAAATTTCTTCACTTAAAGAGTTGTCAGGCATTGGAATAGGCTGCCCAGAGAAGTGGTTGAGTTGCCACCCCTGGAGGTACTTAAAAGAAATGTAGATGTGGTACTTAGGGGCATGGTTTAGTGGTGGACTTGGCAGTGTTGGATTTGCGGTTGGACTCAGTGACCTCAATGGTCTTTTAGAACTTAAATGATTCTATGGTTCTATTCTAAGTAGCACAGACCAGTTGGAGTGGATCATCTGTAGAGAAAAAAAAAATGGTGCTGAGGTTCTGGAGCACATTTTATGTTTTTTTCTTTACTTTAGGCTAACTATACATTGGTCCCATGTACTGAGTGACCATTGGCTGATGGAGTGCATTAGCCATCCTCCTGGAGCTTCTCTTCCAGTTTAGTTTCATCTGAGAGGATGCAGTTCATGATCTCCAAGACTACTCGATGATGTGAATCAGAACCTACAGAAGAAGGGGGTTGGTCTCGTCTCCCAAGTAACAAGCAATAGAACAAGAGGAAATGATGTCAAATTGCTCCAGGGGAGGTTTAGGTTAGACATTAGGAAGAACTTGTACAGTGAAAGGGTTATCAAAGACTGGAACAGGCTGCCCAGGGAAGTGGTTGAACCACCATCCTTGGATGTATTTAAAAGTGGTCTAGATACAGTAATCAGGGACATGGTTTAGAAGTGGGCCTGGCAGAGTTAGATAACAGTTGGACTTGATGATCTTCAAGGTCTTTTCCAGCCATAACAATCCAATGATTCTGTGAAGAGTAGGTAATTCTCTTTGGAAGCACACTGCTGGTCCAGTCTAATTAGATATAGCCTGTTAGTCCAGTGTTTCTAAATGACACCAATAATATATTGCTACTGAGATTGCTATGTAATATTTCAGCTCTGTTCTCATGAAATAAATCAATGTTCTTCAATACTCTGCTAAGTTTTCTTCATTCCACATCCAAAATTGAGAAAATTTCAGGTGAACTGGGTTGGCAACCGTCTTGCTGAATGGGGCTAATATTTTGGCTTTCTATTTCTGTAAAGAAGGGTAAATGGGATTTTCTTTGGAGAACTTCTTTCAAAAGAATGGGCTTTTTAAAACTTCCACCACCTTCTTTTGGATCTCAGATTTTTTTAAAGCATATTACAGATGTGATTGTGCATAGAAAAATCAGTCAGCAGAGATTTATAGTTAGCTAATGAACACTGCTTTACAGAGGTTTTGTTTAGTAAAATTAGATGGCATTGCTTTAATCTGTTTAAAGAACATTTTATCTTGCAGCTAACATCCAATAATTTGTCTTACATAAGCAATTATTGCAAATGGGGATCTCAGTATAGCAGTTTGACAGAAGTGTTAAATATAGGTATCATCAGCGCACACTGGAAATGGCGATTGTTTCTTCTAAGAACACAGTCCAAAAGTGAACAAAAATGAAAGAGGAAAAATCCCAGAATGCAATCTTGGCTCGTGTCATAACAACTGTGTTAATCAGAGCTTTGTTTTGCACTGCCTGCAATTGCCTTTCAAGAGTCAGTACAAAAGTTAGCAAAGCCTATGCATTCATGTGACAAGAATAACTCCCTTAATAGGAACTGAAGCTGACTTTCTCCAGAGAGGACATTGCAGAAGTGCAAATGTAAGCACTTGGGGAAAGCTTGTGGCGTGGTAATTTTAGTACAGGACTGCAGGTATTTGTGTCCCGTTCTCACTGAGAAGTACTTGATCTGTTTCCGTGCACCATGCACTCTGAAGACGAAGAAAGACCATGTCTGAATTACTGGATGACTGCCACATATTTGTACCTGTAAAACACTATCTCAGACACTGTTTTGTTTATTTTTATGCTCAGGTCTCTGCAGTTCCTCGCCATTATCGGAAATCCCTGACCTTATCTTTTGCTGACCTCTGTGTTGTGAGAACACACAAACATGACCAGAGCAGAGACGTGAATCATTTCCCCACAAAAGTCTGTACAGAGGCTTAGAATTGTGAGGGACGTTTTGGTGGAGCTACTCATCTGTCTCTAAGTTACGTTAGATATTGAGTGGATTTCATAAGTATATAAAAAATGCAGCTGTGTTGCCATATCAAGCTGAGAAAAACAGTGATCCTGACTTGGCTCCTGTCAATAAAATTTTGCATGCCTTCAACAAGCCACTTTTCTGTATTGTGGTGTATCTTAGTGCCTGAAAGGAAAATTTAAAATCCAAAATAAATAAAACAAAAAGAATTTTTAAGATAATATAAATAACATATTCAGGGACCTTTGATGAAAGAAAGAAAACCCCATAGATAGTAAGCTAGACAAAAATTAGGCATACTGTTTGTGGTGAGGTGATTAGCTTTTAACAAATGAGCCTGAAATCCCAGTTTTGAATACGATGGAAGCATTCCAAGTTTAAATGATGAATTCCCTGTTTCCTTTTCATGTGTAGTTGCTCCAGGTAAGAACATTCCCTCAATGAAAATATAGGCACTCAATCTAAAGCAAGTATGGTAACAGATAATTAAGAAAAATTACTCTACAATTTGAAGGGCAAGCTTTCAAAGTGAAAGGCAGTAGAAGTAGAAACGCTGAACAAAGGAGGGCAATAAAAGAAGACAGATGGGGTGGGTGGGATATACAGCAATGCTTCACCAATTACAACAGTTATTAAAATTTAAAAATTTACAGTTACCCATTTTTCTGATGGAAAACCCAAGGAATCTTATTAATAGGTTTTCTAGAATTAATACTTGAGGAAAGAAGTTACCTCCACTTTACCAAAAACTCTGTGGTAGTTTGTAAGATTTGCACCTCACACACAGACTGATGTCAAAAACTATGCAGTGTCCTGTTGATGATCCTTTACTGTCAATATACATAGTGTCCGACTATTTTTAAATGAAAAACAAAAACATGCTGAAAAGCAGTCCCTGAAGATCACCTCTGCAAGAAAGACAATCTCTTGTGCCCTAAACGTGTTACAGACCAAAGTGAAGGACGGGAAGACTTTTACAGCAATAAGATCTCAAGAACACATCTCTGGATCAGCTTACTGCTTCTCTGAGCCACTTTCCCAATTTGTGCTATAAATTTTATGAATCAGCAGAAAACAAAAATTTGTTTTTTTCTCCTTCTGCTATAATTGGTTCATTTTTATTTCTTTTCCATATTAAGATTGGATTATGATAGCAATAGTTTGTTCTGTTTTGTTTTTAACAAAATTAAAGATGTTAAAACCTCCTACTTAGAACAGAATTTTTAGTCATTTCCTTTAAGTCTGAAGTCTGGTTACAAATAAATTATCTTTGACTACAGTTGATTTTTTCCCTAATAGCCTCCTCTTGGTATGTCGTTTGCAGACCTTACAGTAGTTATGTGCCCCTTAGACTTTCTCTGACGACACTATTGAATGTTCCCATGACAATTTGCAACAGCATGAACTTCTTTTGGGGAAGCTAACCTAATGTTCTCAGTTTGTGGTATTGAGCTTAAACTGCATTATTACCTAGTAAATTGAGCTACTGTTAGAAATTACTGGAAGATGACAGCTCCATTTTATGACAATTTCTGAGATTTTAAAATACATCTGTTCAACTTCAGAGTGAGGAAAAAAAATCCTGTTTTTCTGGGAAAATGAAAGGTGTCAAAATGTTTATTTTTGTTTCAAATTTTCATTCTGACCTCACCCTGTCTCTCCAAAATTGATCAGAGAGTCTAACTTGGAAGGCAGAAACTCTTCTATAGCTATCATCACCAGAATCCATGTGCCTAAGATAATTTTGTCTTTGAAATCTTTCTTTTTGACAGTGCAAAGGAAAAATTTACTCCTTGGCAAAAATGTTGCTGCAGCTCTTTCACAGGCTTACTATTCTTTTGCCAGAAAGCAGATTGCTTTCAAAACTTTACAAAGATCTCTCTGAAAAAAAAGGTTCCATGATAATGGTGAAATCAAATGGAAAAAATATAATCAAATGAAGGTGTTTATTGTATATTCAGTTGATCCCCAGGTACCTGTTGGGGCTGAACAGAAAGGAAGCAAGGCAAAGCATAGTGAAGGCAAAATTATACTAAATAGTCTGCATGAGGAATGATCTCTCAGAACACCCAGAAGGCAATCTTTCTAGGCTAATTTGCAAGATTTCTTCCCTGACAAAAAATACAGAAAATTAATTCTTTATGTTGTTCTCAAGAGATTAGGGCTTACTTAGAATGGGGAGCATCCCTGCAAACTCTTCAATAGTCAATGGATTTAGGCTCCAGTTTGATCATAGAATAAATCTGTCCTTAGGTCTTGTGGTATGAGATCAAAAGAAAATCCCATGATGCAAAGTAAGAAGCCAGTATAAACTTATTCTGTATGGTCAGTTTCGCTCAAAAGATGTTGCTGTGCTAACTTTGAAGTTTCAGGCTTTCTCCTGGAATAGGTGTGTCCTGGTTTGAGGTAAAACAGGACCAATTTTGTTCAGTAACTTTGCTTCAGTGTATCATCTGTTTTCCTACATGCTTGGATAAAAAGGGTTAAAACACTGTACTGTATGCTTCAGTGATCATTTGAAGAAATGCCAGCAAGACCACTCTTCTGCCCTTCTTTGTCCCCACTCTGGATCAAATTTGTACTTTCAGTTATCTGGTAGCATGCAGTACAATATTAATGGTTACTGAGGCATGGAAAACAGGTACAAAAATTACTATTTTTGCTAAAGACTAAGGCTTATTGCAAACAGAACGAAGCAAATGCCTGTTAGTTTACAAGGCTGGGGGACTATAGGTGATGACTCTGTACTGCCAGGTTTTTTATAGTGCAGTTTGCTTCTTCTGTATTCGTGACTCCTGTGACTACTTTGCCTCTTGTTTGCTTGTTAAGGGAAGCTAGTATTAGAATTTTTCCAACCTACTGATACATTTTTGTTAGTTCTGCTGTCTGCTGACTAAAAAAAGGTTCTATGTGTGCGTTCACCATGCTGTAGTAAGAGTCAGGTAATGAGAAATGGCCAACAAATGAAGAAAAAGTGATTAAAAACTGCTGCCAAGCTGACTTCACAAAAAAAAAACCCACCCAAAACTCTCTTTTAAAAACTGAGTAAGGAGAAAAGTAGTACGAGTGCTACAGCTGGGGTTGTCAGAGAAAATCCACTTCAGAAAGTAAAACATACTGCAGAGTTAAGGCATTTTTTTCTAACTCATCAGAAAGGAGTTCCAAAAAGAAAATGCAGATCTCACCAAATAAGTAGTCAAAAAAGAGAGAGAACCATCTGTTGTATCATTTTCCCCCCTCTAGGGGGAAGGGAAGACCTTCATAATCTGAGTCAGACACCTACAAATAGGAAACCTATGGAAGAGGATTTTTTTCCCACTACAGCTGGGAGAATTTAAAACAGGATGGGATGAGGGAGGGAAATCCTAAGGGCAGAGGAAGAGGATGAAAGAGTGAGGAAACAAAGGGAAATTTAGAAATTTTTAACTCATTTTTAAAGACATTTTAAAATGCTGTTTACAGAGGGTAGTATTTGCAAAACAATGCCAAAAAGTCAGATATTAGTAGATGCATCCATAAATGCATGTCTCACAGGAAAACCTATAATTTTGCTAAAAATAGATGTAACCACGGGTCCATTAGTTTACGATAAGTTAATGTTATCAAAAGGTGAATTTCTGCTGAGAAAACACATTGCTTGGAAGATAAGAATACATTTGAAGACTGAGTTAAAATTCTTCAGCTGCTATCTTGAATATTCTTTAAAGATTAAGATAATATATATTTTCTGTAAGTGGTAGACATGAAAAAGGATAACATTACAGAAATATAAAATAATCAAGCAATAAACACTGCTGTGTGACTGCAACCTCCATTTCACCTTGAAGTTCCTGTAGATGGAGTTTCAGAACGTAAAGAGATTAAAGATTTTTCTTGGAGAGCTTTCAGCTTCAGTCCCAGAACTACAACCAGGTCCTACAGGGTGACCTGGTTTGAAGTTAATGGAACTCTGCAAGGATGCCAAGGTAACTCCTTGCCAAGCCTCTGGGAGAGACTCAGCCTGTGTCAGGTCTGACAACAGCAGTGGTGACAGTAGACAAAGTAACCCTGAGGCAAAGTCTGAATCAAAATCAGGTCGCATGCAAAGGAATCATTGGGGTTGCACTTGTTTGCATCAGCTGAGACTCTGGACCTCGGGGAAGGAAGGTTAGTGCCAGATGGTGGAGGGTTCTGTGGATAGACTTCAGAAAGGGCAGCAAAGCCACACAGCAATGACAAAGATCTGTGGAGGCAGAATGACAGAAAGTGAAATACTGGATTTTGACTCAGCACACTTTCATTCTTCTCTTCATCCCCTTCTTGTATAAACTTCTTATTTATTTTATGTATTTTTGCTGCTCTTCATTCTAAGATCTATTTAAACTGAAATACTTAGATGGATGAAAACTTTTTTGTTATGAAAATGTGATGTCTTCCACACTGGGATCAAGGAATGTGTAAAGTCTTTCAAGTGATACTGCTAAAAGAGAAGAAAAAATAGAGTCTCCTGCAATGGACCTCATAAATGAAAGCTCTGCAATGTAGTCAAAATCTGTGACAAGCTGTTTGAAACTGAAGGTTAAAATGATGTAAATAGAAACTAGATTTTTTCACAGCAGATTGAATAAATATAATGTCTCCATCCTTATAAATTATTAAACTAATAGTATTTAATTAAGTCCTCTTGAACCATAGATGACTGAACGACAGGACTTATGACCAAGTGACTACCTTCTACTGCAGATCTGCAAACCACTGTTCGTAAAATCATAGAATCGTAGAATGGTTCAGGTTGGACTGGGCCTTAAAGATCATCTAGTTCCAGCCCCCCCTGCCATGGGCAGGAACACCCTCCACTAGACCAGGTTGCTCAAAGCCCCATCCAGCCTGGCCTTGAACACTTCCAAGGATGGAGCTCCCACAGCTTCCCTGGGCAATTCGTTCCATTGTCTCACCACCCGCACAGTGAAATTTTTTATCTAATATCTATTCTAAATCTACCCTCCTTTAGTTTGAAGCCATTCCCCGTTGTCCTATCACTATATGCCTATGTAAGAAGTCCCTCTCCAGCCTTCTTGTAGGCACCCTTCAGATCCTGGAAAGCTGCTATAAGGTCTCCCCAAAGCCTTCTCTTCTACAGGCTGAACAACCCCAACTCTCTCAGCCTGTCTTCAGGCTGTCATAACCTTGAATACTCTTTTAAAAGAAAAAAAGTCCAATATTTCAAATGATATCCAGCAGGAAGACAGCAAGGACACTAGCAAGGGCATGGAGCCTAGCAGAGCAAGGGAATTTGGTAGGTGGAACACATCAGGAACAACACTGAGTTGCTCCCTGACAATAAGCCCTTACCAGTCAACTAAAGAGGGCAACTGAAACCAAAACCCTACCCCTATCAAATTTTTTCCCTAAAGAATAAAAATAAAATGTTAGAGGAAAACAGTTTTGAATCCTGTAGGGTGTCTCCTATCTATCTGTGGAGGATTTTCAGATTCCATAGAGTTGGACAGCAGCACTAAATTAATCACAATCAACAATAGCTATTTAATGATGAGGCTAAGGCAGCTATCAGAGGCACCTGTGAAAATGTTTTTGGTGTTTTTAAGACTACATTCAGGTAGAACAATGGCCACTGTCTCTTCTGAGGTATGCTACACAAGAGGTCTGAAGCACAAGAAGAGAATTGCAATATACATTTGCAGGCACCACAAGACACTTTGTCAAGAGCACACTACACGCAATCATACCACAGGAAATCTAGTGTTGATTGAAAATTTCATATCTGTCTCAGGTAAAACTATGGTAGCAAAAATCCTATTGTGAACATTGGAAGCCAGGACAGAATTACAATTAATGACAAAAAAATTGTCAGGTAAGATCTTCCCTTTAATACATTTTTTTTCTTACTTATATTAAGTCTTTATATTTCCATTGTGAGACTTAAACTTTAAAGACTCTTGCTTAGAGTCTGCTTCCCACACTAATTACAGACACTAAGCATCTGTTGGAATGTCCGCTGGTTACCACTGGAATTTAAACTACTACCATTCCCCGCAGTATAATAACTAAATCTTAGTGTTTTAAATCTGTATTCCCATGTACTTACTATGCAGTGAAACAGTAGAGTCATCTGAAATATGCAGCTAAATTCTAACACATTCTGATAATGAAGGACATAAGGCAATCATTCGCAGATCTTTTCAAATTAAACACCTCCATCTCGCTATTCAGATAAGAAACTTCTAATTGTTTGTCTGAGAACAGTCAGAACAATACAAAGTTCCCTCCAACTTTGGAGAGGTAACACTGAAAGAGAAATTACAGATGCCTCTAACATTGCAGCTTCATTCTTCACATCTGTTTGTTAGTCTCTGAAAATTGTTTGCTTTCCTTTTGGAATTGCACAGTGATTAAAAAAAAGCCCATTTGCTCAGAAAACTAACTGGTTTGTCTTTCCGATATTTCTGCAAATTTTATTCTGCCTGTAGAACTGGGGATTCTCAAAATATTCAGTCTTGGCTTTTCTGCTTTATTCAGATGGGGAAACAATCAGAGCTCTATTAGGTTGCTCAATTTCAATTCTGTTCCTTGGAGTTTATCTGTTTTACCCGAGCATGCAATCTTTCAAAATAGATGTTCCCAAATACGAAACCTATTGTATTAGATCCTGCCTTTTGGATTTGTTGTTAGTTCTCCAGCCTTTCTCACTCCAAGGCTGATTCATTATCTCTGCCCTAGGACTCATTCAGGTCCTGCCATCTCACTAGCACTTTCTAGTAAACTAATATGAAATATCATGGTCTCCTGGATTTATTTTGTGTGGGAGCTTGACTGTTACAATGATGCTGTCCTTTTTTGCTTCTTGTGAGACAGGTATTTGGAGTACAATGGTTTGAATACAGTCTTATTATGGGGGTGAAATAATATTTCCAACAGTGACTTCATAAACAATACCCTTCACTGCATCCCCAGATTTCTACCTTAATGGAACATTTTCGTCTCAGCTACACAGGCTCACATGCAAAATGGAGCTTAAGTGTCCTAAGTTGGATTTCAAAATTTTCATACCTGAATCCAAAATCAAGATTCCCCAGGCAGCCACTGGGTTACCACCTAATCCTGGGACCATCAGACTTTATGAACATTGCACTTTTTAACATTAATCTCTTTCACAACATGCTGGAAGTGTCTTATCCTAAAAATGGATAAGACTGTCATAGCTCAGTCAAACTATGAAAGCAACAACAACAACAACAAAAGTCATTTCTCTTATATAGCTAGAGCAACTTAATCCCTCTGGCATTCTCAGTCCATAAGCACTGAACTGGGACCCATGTAGGTGTAGCTAACACCTTGTCGGTGTGCTAATTAATGTCCTTTTTTATCTTGGATCTAAGCTATAAGTTTCAATTGTCTCTTCTCCCTTATAATCTTCTGAAAATTTCGAAGCCTCATGACGCATACTATGTAGGAAACTGTAAGATATTTGGGGATAAAGGAAGGGAAGCAATCAGGATGAAGGGAAAACTCTTTTCACATTATCTTTGATACAGGGGTTCTAGCATTCTGGTGGGTAGGGAAAGCACTGAGTGAATGTGGTTAACCAGTTTTGAATCCAGTACAGTAACAGGAGCTAGCGGGTGAACTGGAACTCACATCTCCCTTGCTCCCAGTTAACACTGCAGCTGTCTCCTCATACACATGAGCTTCATCTGACAAGTGATTTATTACTGACAGAGTGAAATAAAAACTTTCCCCTCAATTCTAGCTATCATTCACCTAATTCTGCTTGTTCAATTCATTGGGGGCCTTCCCTCTTTGATCTGACAGCTCCATGAGTGCCTGTGATTCTGTTTCTAGGAAGACAAGATTTGCCTTTCTGAGGAGATACATTCTTAGTTTCTGCCTTATTCTTATTAGAATCTAGCGGAAGCTTGGTCTACTGTTTTTGAGGGGCTAACTCAGAAGTCATGCCACTGCCACCCATATCTGGGATGTGCTCTTGTAGAACTATCCAATACTTAAAGGGGGCCTACAGGAAAGATGGGGAGGGACTCATTATCAGGGAGTGTAATTATAGGAAGATTGGTAGTGGTTTTAAACTGAAAGAGGGTAGACTTAGATTTGATATTAGGAAGAAATTCTTTGCTGTGAAGGGGTTGAGACACTGGAACAGGTTTCCCATAGAAGTTGTGGATGCTCCATCCCTGGTAGTGTTCAAGGCCAGGCTGGATGGGTCTTTGAGCAACCTGGTGTCCCCGCCCATGGCAGGGGGGTTGAAACTAGATGATCTTCAAGATACCTTCCAACCTAAATCATTCTATGATTCTATCATTCTGTGACTGATGTCTTTATTCCTCAGTGGATTGCAGCTCCCATTTACTTCCCAGAAGAGTGCATGGACAACCAGTCTACATTGCGTTCTGGGGAAAGATGCATATTTTACTCCTCTTGTAGAAACCAGTCCACTGTGCAATATAAAATACCAGAATGATAGGGCCAGAACAGGAACCACAAACTCCAGCAGGTCCAGACCTCATATATGTGATGTGTTCTGCATCGGACATAAAGCAAACAGGCAGCAGACCACTTCCTCATTGTACATCTGGTGGCCATTATCTGGAATTTCTGGATAGTGTCCAAGGATTAAATTCCCAAAGCAGTAAGGTGATAGATCATAGCTAAGAGCAGCACATTAGTACCCAGATTGGAGGATATGGTGGTCTGGCAGAAAATGGAGCCTGATTCAGTGGCCTAGGAATTGGTGTTTCAGCCAGGAAGGGGAAAATCTGATGTCCATTACTCAATACCCTGGAATTTATTGTTTAATCTTCCCACCTGCGCCCCCAAAGCTTTCTAAAAGTGAACTGAATGTCATGATTATGCCATCACCTAGAGCTAATGCCTACATGTCATCAGTGTGATGGACTATGAAATACCCCAGAATGAAGCCATTGAATAGAAACATTTTAGATACCTAAAATAATACCTTAGGATTGTTAGAAAATTGATGAACTATTGCCTAAACAGGTGCTTTAAATGAAGTCCCAAACTGAGCAGAATGCAAGCAGCCTGGATTTCACCTGGATATATAATTGTAATCCTCCTAACCTCTCTTGCTTTGTTAAAATGCCATCTGATCCTGGAAGAAGGCAAAGGCCTGTCTCTCCAGAACCATCATATCCTTGCCTGCAGGGCCTTATCTGCTTGGTGCTCTCAGAGCAAGTCTAAGAGCTCCAACTCTGCCCAAAATGTGTCTGTGAACATGCCCATCTGCCAGTCGTCCTGTATCTAGGGCACTACTGAGGTTAAGGATATCTTAAATGCAGGTGGCTCCTTTGCTTGAAAGGTTTTTTTATCCATGTCTTTCATCTCTTTTCAGGCCTTTTTGTCACCAGACTGTTGGGTATCTGGAAATCTTTCTATTTGTAATGAAATATCTAAATATTCAGCAGACCAAGAAAAAATAAGCACAAATGTAACTGTAATTTAGTGTTTGGGACACATCTGAGGAGGAAGAAAGACCGGAATTCTATCTTTGCTCTATTATTATAATTTTATAGCAAATATTCAATGAATAATGGACTGATATCTAGGCTCCCTTCCCTTTTCTAAATGAGTTCTCTAATCAACACATTTTAGACTCCTGGTTGCATTTTCTCTCTTTCCACTCATTTCCGACACTAAATTGTTCCAAGTTACAGAGAAGTTTCACTGAAAGGGACTAAGAACCCTCCCCACACTTCGTTCCTCAATATAAGATATCTTAATGATTAGGTCTTTCTTGTGTGGTAAGAGATATGGGTTCAAACACTCTTCAAACACTCTTATCCTGCTGTAACAGTAGGGAGATTGTAACTTTCAATGGGAATTTTTTTAAGTTCTTCTCTGTGTATCAGAACTTTCACAATTATTTTCTGGCAGAGGTAAGGATCAGAAACAGACCAATGCAAGGGAATGCAGTAACATCGAAGTTGACACCAGTCACCTGAAGGAGGGAGATCTCAATCTGTTTCCTGTTTTTACTTTCTCCTACATTGCAGCTCTTCTGCTTGCTTTCCAGCACAGTAAAATATTTCACCAGCTTCTACTCCACCAGGAAGAGGAAAAATAGCCCCCTGAAGGAAAACACAGATGTAATCCACTATTCCTTATACGACTTTCCTTTCTTAAAGTACAGCAATTAGTTTTCCTCCAGTCCAAATCATAGGGATGATCCATCACAGCTCCAACATCATGATCTGCTGTTCACTTCTGGCTCAGGCTTCCTGGCCAAACCTGTTCTGCCCATGCTTTCTAAGCCCCTTAATCCTACACAGCCCCTATGTGTTTAGGTCATTTTCCATTCTCTCAGAGGTGTAACGATACCATGGTGTGGCTGGAAATCACAGTGGTAGAAGTCTCCTATTAAGAGATGGGCCAAAATGGCATTTTTGTGATCCTTGATTTAACCTGAACAGGGAAGAGTATGACTCCTTGAATTTCATAGCAAAATTTTTATTAAGCTATGATTTAACTCTTCATAAGTGTTAGAGGGATGTATATAGTGTATTTTACTTTCATCTCTTCTTATTGATTTGTTTCATAGACTTTTCATTTTCCACTCATACACAGTATGATAGAAATCATAGTTTTGTGAGCATGTCTTTAACAAATAGCTGTGGTTCATTCATCTCACATCATTAAACTTCACTGATAGCTCTGCTCATTAAATCACAGGCTACATCACTAATCACCAGTATTAAGAATATAACAATCATTTTCCATAAATGTAAAATGTCTGAAAGAAAGATTTTCCTCTGTTCTATTAAATTTTATTATAACAAAAGATAATACATTTAACAGACAGAAGTATTCTATCAAACGTTTTATTATGTCGTTAAACCTTAAATATCTTCCAGCTTTTGAGAAAGAAGAATAGATTATGCTTTTAGAAGACTTCATAAACAAAGCTTGAAGTTTTATTCAACAATTAAGAAAGTAAAGAAAAAACTTTTTCACATATTTTTCCCATGGGTTCTTTTTTGCCTCTGCTTAAATCTGAAATAATATGAATCATTATGAGTGTATATAAATGGAAACAAACCTAGCCTGGGCTGTACTATGTAGGCTAAGATTCTTCCACAGATATTATTGTCTTTCATTATTCAAAGGTTACCACTGAAAAAAATGAAACTCTTGCTGTAAAGAGCAGGAAACGGGAACAGCAAAGTATAATTACACCTACAACTGCAGAATATAGTTAGAATAGAGTCAGGCAACACACCATCAAATTTAGCAGCAGGAAGGTACTGTGATGCATTGTTTCTCATTTTATAAGAACCACTTTCGAGTGGCTATAAGATTAATAAGTGTAAAGTTCAGAAGCTTCCAAAATGCAGGTCACTACTTTGTTGAAGAGATTAAGTAACTTTAAAAAATGCTTTAGGCAACTTTTAATTAATTCATCTTCTTTCTGATGCCTCCAGAAAGGGCTGTTAAGAGCAGGATGTAATTGGGGATCAACACCCAAGGCTTAAGTAAACAAATCTGTTGCTAAAACCAGTCACCTCTGACAAACACCATCACACACACCCACCCCCGCCTTGCTCTCTGGTGAGCTGTCGCGGTGTGAGGAGCACGTGCCTGCACCACGGCACTGGGCACGGGAAGAGCTCTGCAGTGCCGGCAGGCAGCCCACGCACAGGGGGACCCCCGAATTCAACCTGGGGCTGGATGATACATGAAGCAGATGATCATCTTTGAACAGTAACAGCCACATATGCTGAAAATGGGGTAGAATCTACTGCCAGAAGGCATTAAAGAGCTAAAAATGCTCTCAAGCTCTGGTTGAAAAACAGATTAGATAAATGCGTGGAGAATGCGTCCATTTGTGCCTATTACAGCCAGTGAACCAGATGCAGTCTCCAGCTCAGGCATCCCTATCTCACTAACTGACAGAAGTCCTACCAAGCAGAGAGCTGTCATGGTCTGGAGGGCACCAGTGGCCTTATCAGCCCTTTCCCCAAGGCATGCCCCAACCTTGCTCACAGCCCACGATCTCATTGCTGTCCCTAAGGGCCGTCAGGCCCTGCCCCATTGATGTCACAGCAGAGTCGGTCTCCAGCTCTCGCAGTCCTGCTCTGCCCAGCCATGGGCCCCCCCTAGCCAAGCCCTGGCCCTGACCTGTCCCTCTCCCCAGGGAGGTGTCGATGCTGGGGCTGGGGTTGTCCCAAGTGCCCCCAGCTGCCCTGCTCCCTGTCTGGGGCAGTGGGATGGACCATGTCTGTCAGGCCCTGCCCTCTTCCCTCAGGCACCCTGACAAGGACTTCTGTAGGTTGCCTGTTGCCATATTCTTCCCTAACCTGGTCCTGACCACTGTCTAAGTTACACTGGTCTCAGTATCACCAAAAAAATGGTGAAACCTGAGCATAAAGGCACTAGGCTGACAAATGCACGGAGAGGAAGCAACGTGTTTGTGTCTGAATGGCACATGTCTGAGAAGATGACTTGGCTCCGAGCGGCTCAAAATCAGTCAGACAACGGGTCCCTCCTCAGGAAAGTGCAGTGTGTTGTCGTGTCCCAGGGTTGGGGCAACTCAGGTTCGCAGATTTCCATTGTGGGAATTAAAGTGAAATGACACCAGAGGAGTCCAAAGAATGATTAACATTTATTAACCATGCTAACCTTGCTGAAGTAAACTTATGAATATGAACCTTGCATCATGTCATTAAGCTGGAAAAATGAGGTAGGTAGAGACAGAAAGAACAGAGAAAAGGTAAAAGGAGAAAAGAGAGAGTGAGTTATCAGCAGTCCTGGGTCCAGCGTTGGTCCAGCCGACAAAATGGGGGTCCAGGTCCTGGGGGTGCCAATCAGGGTGGACTTTCTCCATAGTTTATATAGGTGGCCAGTCTCCCCCCCAAGTCTGCCTTCTTTTTGTTCATGTAAATTAAATGTCATGCGCAGTTCTTCTTTCTGGAATGTTCTAGAATTTGGGGGGGGGGGGGCAGGGGGGAAGAATGTGACTTTGGAGTAGAAGGATTCATAGTTTTGCAAGGTAAGGAAGTTGGTTCAGAAAAGCACTGCCTCACCTCCGCAGGATACTCTTTTCCGACAACAACTTGTTTGTTATAGTTCTGTCAACACTCTTCAGTGAATGTTTGAGGCAGTTTCTTGTAGTCTGGGTCTCTACATATGTCCACATGCAAAAACCTCTCTACAGAGGCTTGAAAACACATCAGAAATAGTTTGAAGACATACAGATCGATGCCCAGTATCTATAAAACAGACATTTTCCAAATATTGCCCCTGTATTAGCAGCCATAAAGACAAGCAAGTTGAGAAACTCAGTAACAACAAGGAAGAATGAGTGGTTGTTCTCTGAAAGACATCTTGCTTTTTAAAAACAATGACTGAAGTTCATACTTTGGTCTTATTAGTTGGTCACAATGCTTTAATTGCTCCCAGACACTTCAGTGTGACAAGACAGAAAGTGGAGGACGGTGACTCTTGTGACTTCACAGCAACAAATACTTTGTTCAAGCATAAAACAATAAGATAATGGACTTTTCATGAGCATCGGGTCAGTGGATTTACAGTCAGATTGACTGCCTTATCATTTCAGTGAGGAACTATCAAGGTGTGATAGAAAGTCTTTTTTTAAAAGAGGTTGACACAGAACTGATCATAATTTACCAACAGACAGCACTGAAGTAAAACTTTCAAGTAATAGGTTACCTGTAAATATCCTTAGAGTTCATTTTAACATAGACAAACTGGAAGTCCACAAAAAAAATAGATAAGCAGTGTCAGTTAACTTCTGCTCAGGTGGCACAAATCAGAAAAGGTAGAGCAATTCTTTCTTATGCCTTTGAAGATGCTGCAGAAAAACTCCTAGAGAAACATGTTCCACAGAATAAACCTGGCATCATAAAGATTATGTGAGTAACACAGGACTCTAAGGCCATAGCCATAGACAGAAGTGTAGTAGAAAAATATTGCAGCACAAGATAAAAAGTCATTGCAATAATTAAAGTGTTGATAGAAATTTGGCTCAGGCAACCATGCTTTAACACACCAGATTCTTCTTCAGCAGACTCCAGTAGGAAGGCTAACAGATTATCAAGTATCTTCTGAAAGTTCACTTCAGTAGAAAAAAAAAGTGTTATCTTGCCTAATACTGGGATATAGTTTGCCAAGATTTGCAGAATATGATCTGAGCTAGAGAGAAGGAGACAGGAAAAGATCTAGGCAAGGAACTTAATGCATTGTAGAAGTTATCTTCCAGTAACTAAAAAAATATGTGGATGTGGTGAAAAAAACTGAGAAACAGTAAAACCCCTCTTAGAATATCATAAACTTGTCAAAAGGCTTTGAGAGTCTGGAAAATGACCTGAGACTAAAGTATAGACTCTGATTATTTCTAATAATAATGAGTATTTCTTTGAGCATTGGGACTAATGAAACCCGGATTCTAGTATCTCTCTCTTTCCTGTGATCTTAGATGTTGAAAAGACTTAACTGAAAGATCTTTCCTCTACCTAACAGCCTGTTGTGTCTTAAGATCTTTGAGACCCCTACACTGTCCAAATTTTGACCAACACAGAAGACTTCCTAACTGAAGAACAAGTTTGGATTATGTTTGAAAGAGGTATAATGGAACACATATTTAAATTGCCTGTCATGTCTATGTAAGATAAGACTGGGGGATGAATCTAGTCAAAGTCCCTGTGTAGTTTGCTAAGGCATCAGACTAATGTGGAAATTCTTGGGTGTTCGTGCACCTGACTAGAACTGATGAAAATGCGACATGGTCAATATAAAATCTTATCAGAAGTGTGATGACCTTATTGCTCATATGGCAGAGTAAAATGCGACTTGGGTATGGGTATCAGACAAAGACACTATAGAACCTTTTTTAGCTCATCCATAAGAAATCTTAAGTACGTGTAATAAATCTTAAATGGATACATAGAAAGTAGGAGGAGAATGTTTCCATGACTAGGTAGAACATTATTCATTCCTGTTTCACCAGTTTGATTTGATTTTATTGGATCATCAGAAGAAAAAAATACAATAATCTAGAAAGAGTCATACTGGAGGGAACATGAAGAAGAAAAGGTTGTGGTAGAATAGCAGTCACATTCTTTCTGCATCTCCCTATAAGCATAAGCTTTAAGCAATGAAGACACTGGGAAGCTTTCTGCCTTTGGATTGAGACGGCAGGGGAGATTGCCATGTGTTGAGTACACCTTCTGTACAATAACAGAAAGATTTTACAGCGTGAATATAATGACATTTGGTATCCTCAACTAATCAGATAAATATAATTTAAATCTGTTATACACTTGGGCTAATAAATGGGCGAGAATTACCAAAGCAGTCTCTCAGAGTTAGTATTAAGAGCCAGTAGCAGGAAGGAGCTGTGACAGTGCTCAGCATTGTGTGGCTTCACACAGCTCTGCAAAGGCCACAGGACAGGAACAAAAGAGCTTGTGAACTTTGCAAGTTTTGCATGTAAGACTTTGTCTTAGAAGGTAAAGAAATCAAATCTTCAACCAAATCTTTGATGATGAATAGTGAGTAAGATTTTATCGATAAAGTTTTGCTATTTCAGGGTGCCTTATATGGAAAAATCTCAAGAAAGAAAAGGAAGCTGTTTTCTGTATTTCAAAGGAGAAAGGAATTTAGGCTTGAGAAAGGTACTACTCTACCAACTACAAACTCCTCCTACACTTTGAAGAAGGGAACTTTCCTTTCTCCATATGCTATCTAATTCTACCAGCCTTACATACAGACAATAAAAGTTTAATATGTGTGTGGCACAAATGATTTCAAACAAGATTGCAAGTGTGTTAAGGTGTTGTTTTTCTTAATGAAAGATGTTTAAAATTGCCATTTGTGATCTTGCACTGATTTATAGCATTTTAAGGTGATGTGAGAGCCTGATTTCCTAAAGCATTAAGGAATTTCATGGCAACTTTTCGCGGCAACAAAGGAAATAAAGCCTTTCCTGAGAAAACGTCAGACTGCTTGAAATAAAACAAAAAAGCTTAAGTATCCATAAATTGTTCTGCATTCGGAATCAAGGGAAGTAAGGGGAAGCTTTGTTGCTAGGAGACTGTGGCTAGAAGGTATCAGGAGAGATTGCTTTATTTTAAAGATTAGGATCTGTAATCAAAATACTTAGCAGGTAATAAAACAGCTATAGGTATCAGCTCAGTGCAGTCCAGGTGAAGTATGAGACAAGTGCTACAAAGCTTATGAAAAGTGCAAATCTTCAAAACAATTCCACTACCATGACATACTGGCCTGATAAAAGCAGCTCATTATTTGCTTACTTACAATTAGGCGAGAAATTCAGTTGGAATATAAATCAAGGAATAAATATTGATGAGTATGTCAAGAAGGGACTATGATTTAATTTATTTCTTGTATTTACATGGTGACAATTTGTAGGTCCCTAAAAGTTTTTAAATGAATAGCTGTAAAACATGTTACAGCTATGGAGAAATAAAGCTTGTTGCAGAGAAGAGGTGAAATTATTTATAAAGGTAGCTCAAATTTGCCAAGTACTTTCAGATAAAGGAAAGCAGTTTGAAAAATTTGAAGCTTTTCATACCTACAATTGGAAATTAATGGCTTTATGACATTTATATAGTCTCTGTTTTGTAGAAATTTAAACTAAAATGTAACAGATATAATTTAAAATATAAAAATTAATTGAGAAATAAATATTTAATTTTGTCTTAGATTTTATTTTTTTTTAGCTCAAGGTTTGGTTGGGTTTTTTTTGGGTGGAAAAAAG
>VZSZ01008804.1:168367-288896 GCA_013398815.1 Ibidorhyncha struthersii
TTGTGTCCAGATGATTGGATGGCAGGAATTTTCAGATATCTAGACCTATTGAATATGTTTGAGAACCCTGGATACAGGCCATATGTAATTAATTATGAATAATGTTAAAATATTTTGAATTATTNATTAGAACAAATATTTTGCCTAATTGCAATTAGCTGGTATTTTTTCACTCCTACTTCATTCTCAGTTTCCATCTGACATTTCAGGTCTTTCACTGGGTGATATTACAGAGATGTTTATTATAAAGAAGATACTATCAGAAAACTTGTTCGTATATGTAAAAACATCTCAAAGAGCAAAATAAAAACTGTCAGTGTGGCATATGACTTCCCTCATATAGTCATCCTAAAGCATCAGAGCAGTTACTCATGTTTTCTGGTGGGAGGACACCCTTCTGCACTTTTTTCTTTAGCGCCAAGTCAGCCTGTTCAACACATAAGTTAGTCAGCTACAGTTAGGCCCCCTCATCTAAGAGTCAGTCACTTAGAGATTTTAACTTTGCAGTGTCAAGCCCTTGTTCACAGCAAGCCAGATGATTTTCCAGCACCACATGGTAGCCTGGTAGCTCATTTTCAGTTGCGCTGTTGTACAGGGTGAAATCTCTAGCTTTTACCTGCTCTTTGATTTGTATGTTACACACCCATCTACCTTTTGGAAAACACTTAGAGCTTCCCATTAGATTGAATAACTGTGAACAATTAAGCCTAGTGGGATTTACATCTACCTTTCTTTAATCCTTTTCTACCTGTTAACGTTATTTTTCAAATGACAATGACTAAGCAATATCAGAATTTACAAAAATGAAAACTAACAAGAAATGAAATCCTCTGCATTACTGAAATCCAGGGAGACCTTCATGTCCAAATTCACTTCTCTGGCTACTGGAGAGCTAAACCATTCTATGATTCTATGATGTCCTCACCCTTCTGCTGTCTGAAAGTACTAATCAAGAGGAGACACATTCTCAATAAATTATGTAAAGTCCAAAATCACTCAGGCACTTTGTCTTTCTTAGTGTCAACTTGCAGATGCTTGCTTTATAGTAGCAACAGCACCTGATAGCAAAGTTCAGTACCTGCTTTCTAGAGGATGGTGAGACGTTTAGAAATTATTTTTTGTTTTAAGATGGGTTTTTGGTTGATGAAATAGGCAAAATGGGGTGAGTGTTAAGGGTATGGATTTTCTGAATTAAGTTTCATATATTCAAGCATATCTTGAGATTGAAGTGCTCTGGCAACTTGCAGACACCTGTACCATTAAAGAGAAACTATGCTACTACCAGCAAAAAAAGAAACCCCAGTTAGGGTCAGGAAAATAATCTATTAAAATTCATTTAGTGATTTATTTCTTAAAAATATGAATACGTTCTTACCAATGTAGTGGTTGAACTACTCAAAGTTGAAACCTCATTTGTATATAGAATGAAATAAGACCTTATCTTGGAAACATATGGTCTCTACAGGCTTAAAAAGCAAACAATTCTAAAAATAAAATTATCCCCAATTTATATGCAAAAGCTAAGGCACAAATACACAAGCAGCAGGACTCATCTGAACAGTTGTAGTTGTCCATGGTGTACATATCTACATGTAAATACCAGACTTTAGGGTCTCCTTTAAATCAGGATTGAAAGACAGCGCTTCCAAGCTGCAACTCTCCTCAACATCAACTAAGTGACTAAAGAGCAGATAAATCACACCCTAAAAATGTATTTTTCTCTCCACTGACTATAAAGGCAACTTAATGTTTTATCTCTTTTAACCACTATGCTTCTGCACAGCCAGGTTTAGTCCAATGAATTACATCTGGATGCACTCAGCAAGTGCATCAAGCAAGTCACATAGCACAGCTGTGACAGACTTGGAGATTGAATCACAGTCTCTGGAAATCCCTATCAACTCCCTATCAAACCCATCTTTTTCTTTGCAAATGATTTTTGATCAACTGAAAGGCAAATTTGGATGCAGTTGGATGCAGTGTGTGAGTTCCTGTGAATTTCATCTTTCACAAACTCATTTAAAGATTCTTTACAAGCTGTACTAATTTATTACAAAACTTATGGAGACTGCTATTTAATTTTGGTCTTTATTAATAGGTAGCTACAAAAGCAAAGATCCCCTTTCCTAGGAAAAGCAAAAAAAAACAAACCAAAACCCAACAAATTAACGCTTTTCCAGATATAAAGGTTTAATTCATTATGTTTGGTAGAAATACTTCATGTTCTTTGCTCAGTGCTGTTGGACACTTAAAATTAATGCATGTATACCACATGTATGTGTTGCAATATCAGTTTTTCAGAAATTACTACTACACGTATAGCTGCAAGACAGTTTTTTTACCTGAGATAACATGCCAAATTCAATCATATGCATACAAGGTAAATTTCTTTGTCATTTTGATTTTGCATTGGCTTTGGTGGGGATTGTATCATTCTGGTAAAGAATTAGACCCATTGACCTCTGTAGACCTATAACAAGAGAGGTTTTGGGGGTCTTACTGGAGTGTAATATTCACCAGAAGTCTTTATGACTTAGCCATGAAAGCATTATGCTGTGATAAAGCCAGCCTGTAAAAGACAAGTCAATCTCAGACTTAGTGTTACCATCATATATGCATTTGAGTCTGCATAAGGACAAGGGCAACAGCTATGGTATCAACGTACCTCATGTAATTTTTTTGCTTTCTGAGCAACCTGCCATAAAGCCCACCAAATAATCTGATAGTTAGCAGGACCTTAAAAAGTCCACTACTTCTCTTCAAAATTTTCAGGCAGAAATAGTGCCAGAGCAATTACAAGTCTATAGGAGTGAATTTACCTCATTACCTGCAATGAACCTTTATGCCAAGAAAGTTTTGTCAGAAGTCTGAAGTAATCTTATTACGAAGAATGAAGATTTTCAGATGAATGACTTAAGGTGACTGTTATGCTGTCAAAATCTGATGTCTGTGATTGATTAACTAGCAGGTTGATTCTTCTGCATCTAAGAAACTGATACCAAAAACATCTGGCCTAAACTCCAGGTTTATGATAATAAGTGTTGCAATTTTTATGTTCGGAATCTAATAAGCCTACCACTGTTACGTGGAATTCAGAAATACATAAAATGCAAGTAACATTTTGATCTAACTTGTGTCTCAAAAGTGATTTGCTAGTTGATGTGTCTGACTATTTCATAATTAACTCATTAAAAAATTCCCTAACAGCCAATTCCTTTGAGCAAGTTCCTTGCAGCAAAATGCTTCTTGGAGTTGCATAGATGTAAACGTAGAGCAAATCAACAGACTTCAGCTCAGTAGCTACTTCAGATTTTGTGATTTATTGTGGGTCAATGCTTTTCGAACAATGTTTGTTTTGTTTTTTTTTCCTAAACTTCCAGATCTTTCCTTCTCCCTAAATCCCAAAGAATCCAACAAAACCATACCAGTGATTCTTTCCTTAAAAGAAAGTGTTGGATCCCATAAGAAAAAATTACAGAATCACAGAATGGTTGAGGTAGGAAGGGAATTCTCGACATCATCTGGTCCAATCCCCTTTCTTGAGGTTTTTAAGGTTATTGACAAAATATTTGTTTATTCTTAGTGTTTTATGGACCTATTAAGAGTCCTCCATATGTCTCTCAAAGCTTATGTTCCCCTATGAAAATCATTGCTCTAAATACTTTTGTGTCTAAATATTTTTCAGTGTTTTTTGTAACAAACACAGCCATGCATTTGTTATTACCTCCCTGCACCCCAAGCCACACAGGTATAAGCTACCTCTGATTCAAAAACTATGCAGCTACCTTAGTAGGCAACCTCAGTAAGGTTAGTGTTCAAACTGATCAAACCTGCTGACAACTTATTAGGTGATACACATAGTGCTACCCCAGGCAAGCTGCATGATTTTCCTCTCAGACCAGAATCTGATTCAACGGACTCCAAATGTTGCCACAGCAAGGTTGTGCCTGTTTGTGAAAGGCAGCGTATATATACCAAGAGAGGTTTTCTTACTATCTGTTTAAAGAGTTAATTTGATCAGAGAAGGATTGTTTTGGTTTGTTTGTTTCTTCGTTTTCTTATTTGGGTAGGTAAGTAAGAATAATTGAACTTGACTAAAAAAAAAAAGAAAAAGAAAAACAGAGGACTCAACTTCAGCTGTGGATTTTGTCATAAAGCAGCTTTAAAAATATACAAATATTATTCCTGTAACTGGTTGATATTGATAGCAGTTACCAGAGGACAGTGTCTGCGTTGCTGCTTTTGTAAAATGTGCTATTAATGGCCCTAGGACAAGGATGTATGTATTACTACACTGAACTAATAAAACATTTGTTGGATTGACTGTGAGCAGTTTGGAGATTGCTGAAAAAAAGCAGAGGATTGCAACAGGCCCTCAAAACACAAGATCATAAGGCCTTGAAGGCACAAGCACAGAATGATATCAAAGGCCAAGAGCTCTAAACGCAAATCACAAATAATTGGTCACTCACTGGACATTAAAGGAATGCAACCTGAAAACTGGGTAAAACTGGATTCAGGGATAATCTACAGAAAAAGAAGTAGTTAATGTATTTTTTGCAAAATTATAAAAATCACCCAAAGCAGACTCAAGAGCTAAGATGAAGAAAACTTCAATACTACACTCCTTCAAAGAATGAGGTAAGAATGAGGTCATGAAGGACTCATCCCCACTCCAGTTCTTAAGGAAAACCTTCGTGCCAGTTTTGGTTAAATTATTATTGAGAAAGAGATATGATAATAGAATAATTTGGACAATAAGTTTTACTGTCATTACAACTGGACAAATAATTATTTGGTAAGATTGTTTGCAGATGAATTAACCTCACAGTAAATCCTTGCATTCGTGTCTAAAGTTTATTACTGTAGTCTACATAAATTTCATGATGTGTTTTATCTGGTACCCTTATCCTTGAAGACTGACTGTTAAATCTGAATGCAGAAATTCATGGAGAATATTAGTGAACTGGGGTTTAATTTGCATGTAACAACTGGTGGGGAATGTGGGCATCTTCAGCTGTTAAGGTCTGGATGGCAATCAGGAGGTCTGGAAGAATCTCTTTGGCCCAGTACTAATCAAGTACTTTACTGGAAACAAACATAAAACTGTAATAAAATTTGCAGATGAGTGAAATGGTCAGAAGAAAAGCAATAATCGTGTAAAAATTGGTTCCTGAGAGCCCCTTGATGTGCTTTTCTCATTTAAAGCCAAACGTAAATCCATATGCCTAAGAACCAGGAATATAGGTCATACTGGCAGGATGGTCCCGTGTTCTCTGGAAAGCACTTTCACCAGTTGTGGCTGAGGTAACAGCTGGCGTAGAAGGAAGAGGTTAGGTACAGAGTTACTAGGCCAATTACTGGACCAAGTAAACTGATTAAGTCTATGCTTCAACAGCCCTGTTAAAGGAATTCAGAACAGAGATGGAAAAAAATTTTGACGTTTTGGAAATCTTTGAAGGACTAGACATCTCTCTCCATTGAATTTATCAAAGGAGAGATTTAGTGATCATGAAATGTTGTCAGTAGTACTGAGGAAAGAGCTCTGATAGCAGAGAGCTATCTGATATAGCAAAGTCATCCAAAGGCTGACAGAGAACGTTAAGTAAGTTCAGTCCAGAAATCAACCATATCTATGAAACAATCAGCATGATTAACTGCTAGAACTACTACAAAGGGTTCAGACAGAGTATCTGCCACTAAAGTTTAAACTGAAGCTGTTTGTCTTTTTAGAGGAAGAGCTGTAGCTCATCCAGATATCAGGAATTACCGGGTCAATAGTTGTAGTCTACACTGTAGGAGATCAGAAAAGATTATCGTAATAGTCCCCTTTGTCCTTAAACTCAGTTTTTCATTATCTGGGATAAGTGTGTTAATAGGCATGATATCTACATGCCTTGATTCTAAGGTCTTTGGTTCCTACAGTAAAGTTTTGCAAGACTGCAAATTCCTTTGGGCATATGCTTTTGAATGGAAGATTTGGCACGCACTTTGACCTATAAACAAAGAAATGAATGCAAAGTGCTCTATGCCAAAAGACACATAAGAAAAAAGAGGGTTTAGCAGTAGTCAGAATGAAAGGCTGAATTTCACAGAGGACCCCAAACCCATGAAATCACATTTAAAACAGGCTTCTTTCAACTACCAGTAATAGTTAACCATTAACTGTCTATGTCCATTTGCCTTTGTGTTTACTTGTTGGCCAGGAATTGTGGTCAAGTTCCCTTATTCAGTGGCCTAACAATGCAAATCACCAGTCATTCATGTATACATGTAGTATCTGTACACGAGTTTTGCTACTGAACTGTCGAAGAATATTTGAATGCTTGAAGTTACATATGACATATTTGCTAGACTAAGGTTTAAAAATAAACTGTAGTCATAATAGATGGGCAGCAGGAAGGAAGGGTATGGAGAGATACATAGAGAGAGAAATGAGTTAAAGTCTATGTAAAGAGTAGCGGTTCCCACATGAATACATGAAGTTACTTCTCTTACAAGTTTCTAGGTACTTAGGTGAAAGCTAATGCAATAAAAGCATACCTCTGTGGTGTTATATCACATCATATTGATATGTTTCTATTAAAGTAGGTGAAAAGGAGGCACGACTTCACGTGAATTTCTTTGCAGAAATTCAGACTCTTAGCTTCAAAGATACTGAAGGGAGATGTGGCTATCTGACAGTGAACTCCCTTCACACTCAGGCTCAGTGTGTTTTGCCACATCTGGCTGTGGGACTTAGAAGAAAGCAGCTGCAAGACCCTTGAAAGAACACCCAAACCACTTGTGTCAAATCTAAAGTTCAATAAAGTAAAGTCTGAAAAAGGGACTCACTCTAGTAAAACATAAAGATATAGCCAGCTTTCACTGAACAGAATTTACAGGAACAAAACCCACAAATAATAAACCGGATGTCTGCTGCCCTTCATATGCATATTTATCAGTTTCAATTAAGTTGGCAGTTTGCCACATTTAAACTTAGCTCTGTCATTCAGACTCTCCTGTGCAAATGAATAGGTTGTGCTTGTACAGCTGAATCCATTTAGGCATTTTTAGTCAGATTTTTCTCTTCTTCTGTCTTCTGGAGAGAGTTAATGTAAAAGATGCTGATCCACACTCCACACTTCACATATGGTGCTAAAAATCCATTAGCTGAAGAACAGTGAACAAACAGTTTTGATCAGAGAGAACAGCTGAAGGTCAGGTTTAAATAGATGTATAACATTAGCCAGGCTTGATTGGCCATGGCTTTAGCATGTATCTCTGAATGACTATGCAAATATTGATGTTTAGTAAACACAAAATACAGAATACACTACTTGAAATTAAAACCAAATACAAAATAGTAACACATCAGCTATGCATGATGTTTTGTGTATATTTATTAGGAAACTGGAATAAAAAGAGTAGCTATGTTTTGTAACACAAGAAAGAATACGTCAGTATAGAGCATGGGTTTTGTTCCTGTGTGGGTTTACAAGTGTATTGGGCTTGTGTGGCAAAGCTTTGGTAGCAGGGGGGCTACAGGGGTGACTCCTGTGAGAAGCTGCTAGAAGTTTCCCCCATGTCCGATAGAGCCAATGCCAGCTGCCTCCAAGATGGACCTGCTGGTGACCAAGGCTGAGCCCATCAGTGATGGTTGTAGTGTCTCTGGGATAACATAGTTAACATGGGGCAAACGAAAAGTTGCTGCACAACAGCAACTGCAGGCAGAAAGAGGAGTGAGAATACGTGAGAGAAACAACTCTACAGACACCATGGTCAGTGAAGGAGAGGGAGGAGGTGCTCCAGGCATAGGAGCAGAGATTCCCCTGCAGCCCATGGTGAAGACCACGGTGAGACAGGCTGTCACCCTGCAGCCCATGGAGGTCCACGGTGGAGTAGATATCCATCTGCAGCCTGTGGAGGACCCCACGCCAAATCAGATGGATGCGCAGAAGGCTGTGACCCCATGGGAAGCCCGTGCTGGAGCAGGGTCCTGGCAGGACTTGTGGACCCATGGACCTGTGGAGAGAGAGAAGCTCACACTGGAGTAGGTTTGCTGGCAGGACTTGTGACCCCTGGAAGGGACCCACACTGGATCAGTTCCTGAAGGACTGCACCCCTTGGAAGGGACCCACGTTGGAAGACTTCATGAAGCACTACAGCCCGTGGGAAGGACTCACGTTGGCGAAGTTCGTGGAGAACTGTCTCCCATGGGAGGGAACCCACGCTGGGGCAAGGGAAGAGTGTGAGGAGCCCTTCCCCTGAGAAGGAAGGGGCAGCAGAGACAATGTGTGATAAACTGACCACAAGCCCCATTCCCCATCCCCCTGCATCACTTGGGGGGAGAAGGTAGAGAAAATTGGGAATGAAGTTGAGCTTGGGAAGAAGGGAGGGATGGGGGGAAGGTGTTTTTAAGATTTGGTTTTATTTCTCATTATCCTTCTCTGATTTGATTGGTAATAAATTAAACTGATTTCCCCAAGCTGAGTTTGTTTTGCCCATGACAGTAATCGGTGAGTGATCTCCATGTCCTTATCTCAACCCCCGAGCTTTATGTTATATTCTTTCCCCCTGCATGGTTGAGGAGTGGAGTGATAGAGCAGCTTTGGTGGCCACCTGGCATCCAGCAAGGGTCAACCCACCACAGCAGGTAAGACCCCTTTGTTGTGCTCCTAGATGTTAGCGGACAGACTTCTTGTGACATTAATAATAATGGATCAAAGTCCTTAAGGCAAATGAGGAGAAGCTGACTCAGAACTTCTCTTCATTATTCTTTACAGTGCTTCTTAAATCTGACTGAGATTTATGTTATTGAATGGGGACTGGTAGGGGGTTGTGAAGGGATTCCTGGTGTTCCCTCACAGTGTCATATCATAGGGTTTTTTTTAACTAATTTGCTGATTAGTGTTTCTTAAGCATAATCAGCATGCTGGGGAAGGACTACAGGCACACTTAAACTGTGAATAGTGAGAAACTGATCATAAATCCTAAAGGGATTATTCATCTGTCCTTGAGCAGTTAAAACCTTTTCTAATATCTTCAGTGACGAAAAGTAATTTTTCTCTTGTCTATTTTCCTGCACCATCCTGTTCATAGGCCGGACCCTGGTTTCTGCAATTTATTTAATTATTTTTGTGACGGTCTTCAGATCTTAAGTGTCATGTTGATGGACTGGGTTTCTTCCCCTATTGTTCTCTGTAACATTTTCTTAGCTCTCATTCATCTTCTACTCCTGAATGATGTTCATGTTACCATTTGACATAAAGGTCACATTCATATTACTCTTAAATTTATCCTGGATATGTCAATCCCCATATTTTCTCATGGTTGATTCAGGTCATTGGTTTCTTTACTTAGAAATGACAGTATAATGAGCTTCCCAATAAGTTTTGATAAACTCCTGCAATCAAAGCTTTTGAATTAGTTAATAGTTCTTCCTAACCACTACTGAAAACCTTTATGACTATTTCATAAAGATGACAGTGTTGAAAAATCATTTTTGGGACAATGCTAATCATGCTATTTTTCCAAAACCTTTCAAGGTTATAAAGGCTGTTAACAGCATTAGGCCATCAGTGCTGGATGTCTACCAGAGTATCATTTTCTTTGCAAGGCCCCACTCTTGATAGGAAAACTGACTTACTTTTTTAATATTTCTCTTTCTAAAGTTATACTCCCTTTGGGACATTAATAACTGTATTTTTGTCTTCCTTTCATTGATAAAACCATCAACCTCTTTTCTTTTGATTTGCTTGCTGTTTGGTGGGTCTTTTGTTTACCATCAATACACAGAGCTGAGCCAGGTAAAAACAAAACCAGCAAACACAGCGTTGTAATTTGTTCATAAATCCATAAGATAGCTTCTTTATGATCTAATACTCAAACTACATGAACAACAGAGAGACACAGAAAACCCTTAAACTGCATTGGTTGCCACCACAAACCACCAGAGGATATTTTCCACCATCTCTAGCCACAGTGTTGCCCTATTTGTTACAGCAGAATCTCTTTCCTTGTACTCTACAGCATGCCATAATTTTCCAAAGATCATCTTGTGTATTCCATAAAACTGTTTGAGCAATGCAGACTTTTTATCAAAAAAGTGCCTGTTGATCTATATCCCTTTCAATCTACAATGTTGAAGCAGAATTTGCTCTGCATACATGAACTTGATGGTTTAAAACCCTCCCTGCTCTGCTGTTAGCTGAAGATCTATTTATTTCTTTATGTTCTGTGAAGCTGCTCATTTTTGAAACACACCGAGACTTGTTACTGTAGGTAAAGTCACCTATCCTTCAAAATGGGTGATAAAGTCTTTTTTTATTCCCCCCCCCCCTTCACTCCACATTCTGTTTAAAAGCATATGGGAAGTCTGGAGGGTTGTTTTTGTCACTTGCTTTAAGCTTTTCTGTGGTTAAATGTATCAAATCTCTGGTGTGAAAAATTCAAAGTGATCAACAGAGAAGATGATACTGATCTCCTTAATGTTGCAACACATTCTGGCTTAATTTTATTTTTTGATTTAAGGAAACTATAATTCAGCTTTTCAGAAAATGCGTGAATTATATGCATGAAATACCTGTTATCTCAGCTGATATATCAGTATCACCGTAGTATAAATATAGGATGCATTATTCTGCATCCTGCAGAATATATCGAATTTCATTATATATTGGACACCAGTTTTGGAGAAGGGAGAGAAAGGTAAGAGAGAAGTAAAATGGGCAGCAGCCTATGGCTGCAGACAATGCTCAGATTTCTATGGCCCATCAGGGAATCGAGGAAACACTGTGAAAATGGACCATGGGGATCATGGAAAGAGCATGTGCAGGGGAAAGCCCTGAACTCTGCAGAGCCATCTGAGCACTGTTTTCCTACTCTGCTCTTAAAGACAGTATTGCTTCTTGCCAGGGCTTTCATTAGAATAGTCAGTTAAGACTAAAGGAAATCCATAAACACCTTGCAGTTTCTTAAAGAGAACATGATATGCATATGCCAATCTGTTTTACAAGGCCTGGCAGGAGTCACAGGAAAGGGGAGACAATGTGGAGGTTTTTATGTGTGCTATATTAGGTATTAGAAACAAATAGTCGAGGGTTATAGTAATTAAAAAAATCTGCTGAGATGCTCTGCTAAATTCTCAGATTAACATAATACAGTTTGTGTAAATTCAATATTGATGTAGAGAAGTCATATCTTGGCAGGGAGATGGTCCAAACATACCTTGGTTTCTCAGTTCTGTGACTACATGGATATATACAGACATACACCCCCCAGCCTCCCAATGTATTAGAACTGAATAATTTTAACCTTTTCTGAAAAGCACAAAAATGAAGGGTGGAATTAATCTAACTTAAACTAAAACTAAGGTGTCTAATCAGCTGAACCTCCTATTGTAAATATCAGAGAACCAGGTCCCCTCATCCTTCTCAATTTGCCCTTCCCTCATCCCACTGAGGGAGAGCAAGTGGGTGGCTGTGTGAGGCGTAGCTGCCTACTGGGGTTAACCCAAAACTGTCCTTTTTAACCTGTGTGGGGGAAGCCCATTGGATTTCATATTTCAAGAACTAGCAAAGTAGTATTTGAACAGCCAATAGCCCTATGATTATATTCATGGACTGCAGGAAACAGATACAAGCAGTACAGTGGTGAGAAGCTGGATTGCCTACAGAAATGCTGAATCCAGCACTTTATTGGTTGGTTTCCCTCTTTCTCCCACATACAACCTGTTTTAAACATGAGCTGATTTTATTGTCAAAGACACTCTGAGGATTTCATCTGGTCAAATGCAGTCATCTGCAGCGTAGATGTTAACTTTCATCTCAAACCACTATTGCAAGCCATCCACTATGGTCAATGTATGAGTATAACAGCAACCATACTTAGGCTGGCCAGGGGTTCACCTACCTCAGGGAAGACTAAGAACATATATGGCATTTTTTTCTTATTACTCTCCTCGTCTCCGGTTATTTCAACTCAAAAGTTTTTTCTGCAGGGCATGTAATTATGAGATTTTAGCAATTTACAAAGTATTTCTTTTACACCTACTTGTCCAGTGTCCTTTTAACGCCCATACACAATTTAAGCAGCCACCCAGTGCTCTGGCATGGAGTTCCACAGATCTTCTGAAGGACCATTTCATTTTTTTCATTTTCACTGTGGTTGATTTCATGATGTTACAGTCATCTTCTTTTAACATCTTCTGTTTTTTTATTTGTGGGTTGTTTTTTTTTTTTAGGAACACCAAACAGCTGATATCTTTTTACCTTTCTGCAGGCCATTCATGATTTTGTAGCCCTTTAGCATTTCACATCCTTTCTTCCTCATCTCTTTTCCAGACTGAAGAGTACTAACCTAAGAAATTAATCTCATCTTCAAAAATACATCTAAAGTAGATCAGACAAATCACACTTCAAAAGTGCCAGTTCCTCTTTATTGATTGCTGAGGGAGTCCCGGATGACTAAACCAAAACCCAGAAGTTTGTGCTGTGTACTTTTAAATTTAGATGAGATCAGCCTCATCCTCCTCTTCCATGAATATCTAATTTTAAATGAGAGATAAATACATTGAAATTAGTGAAGTGATTCCAGTGTGCAAGAAATGAATAGAGCTGATGTGGTCAAGAAAAAAGTGACTATGAAACAAAATTGGCTCGTTCATTGTGTACAGAGATATGGACATGAAAAATCCAGGTTCAGCCACTATGTCAGCTATGGCTGTGTCTTCTTCCTTTATAGTTTCTCTGGCTTTTACTACAGAGTTAATAATAAGATTTTCAGCTAAGAATTCAAAATAAATACCAGTGTTAGAATATGAATAATTTTGATATGTAGTGTTCATAACTACTAGATATTTATTTATAAGTAAAAAATTAATACTGCAATACTCAATTGATTAATCTTATTATTTAACTTTTAGGAGATAAAATTAAGAAAACTGAATTTTCTTTTATTTGTTTCTTTAAAATAATTGCTTTCTTAGTAGCTTAAAGCTTTCCTTGTCTTCTATGGTTTTTAGCACTTCTCCATGCGGTGCACGCAACTACCTGAAATCCCAGCTGTCAGGTTGTGAAATGTGTTCTCTCAGTGCTGGTGTCTGGCCACTTGGCAGAGCCCTACATTATCAGCAGTCAGTCATGCTAGCAACTCCCAAATTGCCTCTGGGTCAGTCATGTGCTCTTGGCTTTTATTAAATCTGTGAGGGGCTTTGAGTTCTCCTGGTGCTATGTTCCATTTAGATTCATAGACGTTAAGGCCAGAAGGGACCATTGCGATCATCTAGTCTGACCCCCTGCATAACACACCCAGCAGGATGCTCCTGATTTAATTCCTGTTTGAAGTAGAGCGTATCTTTTAGGGGAAAAAAAACATTTGGTCCTGTTTAATATTTCCAGAAGAATATGCCATGACCTCAGGCGGGTTATCTGAAGCACTATTTATCCCCAGTATTAAGAGCGTACACCTTATTTCTGGCATGAATTGGCGCGGTTTCAACATTCATCCCTGGGCTTTCGTTGTGCTCTGCTACATCAAAGAAGACATCTATACTTTGTCCTTCCTGTTATCAGGTCATGCCTTAACATTTCCTTCGTTAGACTATGCAGATAACTCTGCCAGTGTTTAGCTGTGAGGCTGGTTTGTGTTAGCTTGATGTGATTATTTAGAGATATTACAGATAGGCGTCACCAAAATCCTCAATGAAAATCAGTGGAAATGATGCTAAAATGGTTGCTAATGGAAGGGTTCTATCTCTAGTATTTAAGCAAAGTGGCTGCTTATCATGTGCAAAATACAAAAATGTTATGTTACAATACAAACACCCAACACCTTTAATCAGAACTTCAATGAAGTTATTGAGGAGATGGAGCCAGGCTCTACACAACAGTACGTGGTGCCAGGACAAGGGACAGAGTAATGTCAAATAAGAGAAGTTCAGGCTGGATGTAAGGAGAAGATATTTTTCCCACAAGGACAGTCAGGCTGTGGCACAGGCTGCTCAGAGATGTTGTGCAGTCTCTGTACTTGGGAGTTTTCAAGCCTCAACTGGATCAACCTAAGCAACCTGGTTGGTCTGACTCAATAACCGACCCTGCTGTGAGCAGGAGTTTGGACCAGGGACCTCCTGAGGTCCCTTCCAGTCTGAATGACTTTATGAGTCTACAATGTCATAAGATGCTTCAAGGCACTGACATAAAAATGATTTCAGCTTTTTTATGTTTTAATACCATAAAAACAGTATAAATACTGTAATTAAGTGGGGGTTACAATTATATTTGCATTAAATGCTTAGAGTTCTGATTATAAAGAAAAAAACTTCCATTTTTAATGGATGTGATGACTTATGTATGCTGTTTACTCATGTGCAGTGCAATCTCTGTTAATTGTTATTGATACAATCAATATAATTAAGTAACAAGAATAGAGGAGTTAATTAGGATAGGATAGGGCAGAACAGATAAAACAGAATAGAACGGAATAGAACGGAATGGAATGGAATGGAATGGAATGGAATGGAATGGAATGGAATGGAATGGAATGGAATGGAATGGAATGGAATGGAATGTTTTTGTTGGAAGGGACCTGCAACAATCATCTAGTCCTACTACCTGACCCGTTCAGGGCTGACCAGGCTAAAGAATGTTACTAAGGGCATTGCCCAAATGCCTCTTAAATATTGATAGGCTTGGAGCACCAACCACCTTTTCAGGAAGCCTGTCCCAGTGTTTGACCACCCTCTGGGTAACGAAATGCTTCCTAATGTCCAGTGTGAGCCTCCCCTGACACAGCTTCAAACCTTTCCCATGCATCCTGTCACTGGATACAAGGGAGAAGAGCACCTTACGTTACATACAATTACATAGAAATAAAACAATCCATGAAGAAAAAAATCCCAGAATGAAGTTTGATTATCAAAAATACAGTCTGCTGACAGTTTACGAAGTTTATGCTCATTTGGATGTTGATATCATTGCATATTTTTAAAAAAATGGACTTCTGTAGCTTAAGATAATCAATTTTGAGCTACAAAAGTACTGCTGAAGTGTGCATTCTGGCTTTTTACCACTTGTCTTGTTCTACCACTTGTCCTGGTTACAATAAATCAGGAATGGACTTACTATGCTAAATATAGTGGTGAAATGAAATGTCTGCTTTTCTTGATATTTTTCTGTTTAGTTACCCAAGAACATAGAAGTGCAAAAGAATCAGATCAGAGGCTTACAGTTAGCTGGTCACGTCCAGTATCAGGTAAATCCCTTAGAAAGTCCTTTGGGGGTCAAAATACTTTTCAGAACAGCCAATGATGGCTGCATGTTTATCTACATTAAGTTATGTCCAGTCAAACAAATAATCCAGATCTTTCTGCAACACTGACCCTTCCTTGTTTTTTACCTCTACCCTACATTTGTTAATCTGTACATTTGATCAATAATCTGTTTTCTCCTTCAATGTTTATTTGAAAAAAAATTCATTGTGTGGACCAAGGATCACTGTATGCCCTGCTGGAAACCCATGCCCTCAGGATGATTCCTTCTTTACAGTAAAAAGTAGAGGGAATTCATCAGTTTATTTCATGTATCTAATCTGAATCATGTTACTTTTATAACATTTTGTTTTATCAATCAACATGTCATGCAAACTCAAGTCAAATTCCTTCCAGAGGTTTATATATATGCATTTGTATTCTATCAACGCTGCTACCTTTATCAGTCAAACTTGTAATCTCATTAAAAGGGTATTATGTTAGTTAAATAACATCTATTTTGTGCAAACTGTTGACTGGCATTAATTACCCTTCTTAGTTCTTTATTACTTGTGTCTCATATCAGTTGTTCCATTATTTTTCCCGGAATCAATATCAGGCTGATGTCTAAGGGTCATTCCATTTAAATATTGGCACAACATTATCTCTTTTCTCCTCCTGAGCTTTCTCGTTGCTGTAACAGCTGTAGAAAACTAGCAGAAATTATCCATGGATCTCTATTGCAACCTTTGAAATAATTTGGGTTTGCTTGTAAACGTCTAACTTCAGAAAATGCTATTTCATCTTTCTTAATTACTGATCAAATAGAAGATATTTCATAATCACAGAATCATATTGGTTTTGTTGATGTATTTAAAGACATGCATAAAATAATTATCTAATATCTTCATACTGCAATCCTTCATGTATCCCTTTTGTTTCCTTTGTATTCCTATTTTCCAGTAGTATTCTAAACCAAATTACACTGAAACAAATGTCAGTTGACTTCACCATTTTTTTTCAGCTAAGTATGATCTTTAGGGTGTGAGCTATTTTTATGGCTCATCACTGGATGATGCTTGCAGAAAAATTTCTTCGTTCTAAGAAATGTCCATTTGACATCCTTTCAAGTATTTTTTAATTTTATTTTACACACAAGATTTACACTTTTAAATGTATTTCACAGGAATAATATCTTGACAATTATGCAAGGCTTTACTTAAACATGGCTTTGAGGGAGAAGGAGTGAAAGAAAGGAAAGAGCAAAAATAGGTCTTGTTCTCTGCTTTGGACTTTGGTTCAAACTGATTCTTCAGATCCTCTGTGAGCAACAATTAGACTAGGATTCTTCGAAGAAGTAACAGCAGTAGCTGACCATACACCATTGTCCATATCAAGGCTGGCACATACGTATGCAAACAGAGACCTGGAAAATATTGAAACTCACATTTCCATGTCTTCTGCTGCATTTTGCAGTAGGTATGACCAGCCATAGATAGCTGATTTAGCTCAGAAGAGGATAAAAAATTAATGCTAAGAATGATATATAAGTACAATTAATTTTTTTTCAAAGGAAAATGAAGACTTCTCCTTAGAGTGGAGAAAAGGACAGCTGAATAATACAAACCATCCTGTTTGCAAGGTGTGGAAACTGGAGTTTAATTGCATAGAATAATTTAATTATTTGAATTAAATTCTGAAAATGTCTGGTGTTTGGAGTTGCAATCTCAAAGAAATTATCATGAAGAACTTCAAAATTACAGCAGTTGACTGTATGCATAAGCTTTATTTGCATTTGAACTTAATCTAGAATTAGGTATAAATGTCAGTGTTCTGACAGGTCTCAGGGTCCTGAAAATCAGCCTGTTCGTGGATATCACACTTCTTTATCACATCTTGTCCAATTAGTTTTTAAGCTTCCTAAAATATTTTCTATTTGATAGCTTTGGAGAGGTAACATGGGATGTTGGAAAGTATGAGGTATGAAGGAAATTGAAGGAATTTGTGCTCATAAAATATAATAGGATAGTGGTTAGGTTGACTTCTAAGAAACATATAGTCTATAATAAGTATATGTTTTTAACCTTTAGAGGAGAGTTTAAGGATTTTTTTTTCTGCCCTTGTCTAATAAATCAAGTGAAAATATACCATTTACTATAACGGTACCTGATTCCGGTAATGCTTCCGAACAGAATGATTTTGAAATTGAGAGATTATCGCGGCCAAAGACATCCCAAAGTCATTTTTACTGATATTTCTGTATTTTTCTTTTTAGTTACACTGATAACAACATTGCTAGAATACCAACACAAACTGCTTGCGACTTCCAACAGGCTTGCAAGCAGGGACGTTTACTGAATAGGAGGACAAGGCTATTGAGAAGATTTTATCATCTCTGTGTGATTCACTCTCAAAACTCTGTGAACTGGACAGATGAAATTTTATACACATTCTTTGAGAATGATATGAATGGTTTTTAATCCTTGGATTTTTTTTTTCCCAACAGTAATGACAAAAGACATTCACACTATTGATTTCAAATTCTAAAAGATGGCTGTTATTCAGACCACTTATTTTCAAATCTCCATGGTAAAGATTAATTTTGTATAACTTAAGGACCTTGTACGGTAGATACATACGGGGGTTGGGGTGTGTGGAGAGAGACAGTTGGAGGGGGAAAGGGAGGGTTTAGATTTAATTGAGAGAAACAGGTACTCTCACAGGCAGCTGACCCACCCTTTGCCCAAATACTCACTTATAATTCAGGATTTGTCAAAGCTCCAGGTCTTGCAGGTTGGATGTAGCATTACATGCCTGCAGTCTTTAGACAAGCAAGAGGCAACATACCTTGCAATGTATCAATTATTCTCTTTCTTTCTGAAGAGTGGGATATGCTGCTTCTAAAAACACCTACCTCTTTCGGGGCCAGCTTCCTGACTTAAGCATGTCACACACAGCAGCAGTACCAGGAGGACTCTAAACCCAAACAGGAGAGGTCAAATCTGCCCCTACAGCTGTAACCAGATGTCATTGGCAGCCTCTTCTCTACTCTGTGAAGTTGCATGCTCTTGACATGCTTCTTGACCTTGATCTGCTGGTCAGCCTGACTTAGTAGAAGAGGTTATAAATGTGAGAACACTCTACCTATTAACCTTCTCTTTGCATAGGTTAAATGGACTGAGTGCGTCAATGCAAGGAAATTTCCCAGAATTCAAATAAGTGTGAGTTATTAATTTCTTTCTGAACTTTTTCTAATTCAAAAAAATAATATTTTTTGAAGCTTGAACATCATGATATTCCATCACTATCACTGATAATATTAATACCACCATCTAAGTCATCTTGCTATTCTCTTATTTTTACACGTGCATTTTAAACCTTTGTGGACACTAAACAAAATAAATTCCATGAAGACACCATTGAATTTGATAACTTCTTAGGTTGTTGTTTGATTTAGGTCAGGTTGTGGTGCAAGTTTAAAATTTAGAGTTTCTTTAATTCCTCTTACCCTTTGCATTAAAGCTGTCCACATTTCAAAAGTGGACACTAATTTTAAGTACCTCCATTTTTAGTTACTCACACCAACATACCTTGGGGGGTGCATGTTAACCAATTTTACAAGGTATTTTTGAGTCTAAGCTACTCTCGTCTCCTACAATCAGTAAGGATAGAACGGGCACCTCCAGAGCCTGGATGTTTGATCTCACAATAAGACCTAGCACTTCCTGGAGATACCTACATGTAAGACTTTGCATAGCTAGCTCATAGGCAGAAGGGTAATTTTTTTTAACTTGGGTTGATGAAATTAAGGAATGCTGAATATCAATAAAACTTGTCAATGGGATCAGAATGTGTTCAATGGTTATGAAAATCATGCCCTGCTTTGATCTCCCAAAATCAGCACATTAATGTTTAGCCCATTTCCCCTTCAAAATGCTCTGGTGGCATTAGTCATAGTATTACCTCCATGTTTTAGTAAAAGAGAAGTCTGTCTGCTTTACTTTTACCTTCTACAGAAACAATACCATATATTATTAAGACTTTTGCAAATATGTATTATGACTACTGTATGAAAAATGGAGACTCAGCATCTGAGATCAATATTATCCAGGATATAGGACTGCACTGTATCTATCTGTTCTGGCAACAGAGCCTTCAATTGATTTTTTAATATCTCGGGGAGNTTGTTGGGTCTGTGTCTCGAAGACTTTTTGCTGTCCTATAAATCAGTGAAATGAATGCTTCAATGACCATGTGTAAATAAGCCTTACACTACTTATTTGCTGTGCAGCTGTCTAAAATAATCCCCTAAAGGAACAACTTGGCCCGTATTGTTTGTTTCAGAGAGCTATTTGTATATAATCTTAAAATGAAGGGGGGTCACAAAATAGATGCACAATATGCAACACCAAGAACTAGGTAATTTTTCTAAATAGATGTCTATAACAGAACAAAAAAAAATGTTGAGGTTTGAACATTTCATCGTAGGAAACCTTTGGAAGCAATGGTGCAGGGTTTAGGAGCATTGACATAGTCATTGACGTAAAACGAGGAAGATCAGCTGTCCTAAAGACACACAGCTAAGTAAGACATCATTCATTTTAATTTCTCTATGAAATAGATATTACAAGAAAGTGAATTGTTCCAGTATCAGTGGTTTTGCTTAAACATATACAAAAGCCCATCCACACTCAAAATATCTATATATATTTTACTTCTTCAGAAGGAAAAACAACTGCAGATAAGCAGGCCTCCTGAATATGGAAAATTCCTAAAGCATCCTTTAAAATAGCACAATTAAGACACAGCAGACTGTGGGTCACATGGAAGAGAGTCAAATTGTGGGTAGTCCTGGAATCAAGTTGGATGCTATTTCTCATAAAATATAACAGTAAAAGAAGTGACCGCTAAGCTACCTTGAAAAGCACTCTTCCTACCAATATTTAAGAAGCAATTATAAACCAGAATTTTCCAGTACATGAAGTACATGACTCCTGAAATAAAGAAAAAGTTGCCATCAGGAGAAATTGTTCCTTTGATTGTGCATGCCTTTTATTTTTAAGCTCTGTAGGGGAGTCTCAGAGACTATTTTTACTGCTGTAAGAATTTTACTGCTATTCCACTCAAAGTTAGTCAATATTTGTTTAATATTTACTGTGCAAACACATGCTGAAAAAATGAGGTGATGTTCTAATGAAGATTCTGCAAACCCCACTCTTAGTTAATAACTTTGCTTAAAATTAGAATGCTGTAATTTTTTTTTTATTATTATTCCTAGAGACTTATTAGTACCTAACCTTAATCGGTAATTTTGTGTTCAATATTTATAGTTTTGATTACATAACATTGACTTATACTTTACTTTAGATTAAAGTGCTAAAGTTGAAGCATTCAGCTCTTTCATAGACTGCCAGTAAAAGTGATTACAGAGGTACTAATTATCCTTGCTCATGTAAACATTTGTGACATTGAATTTGATTTAACAAGGACAAGCTTCAGAGCTGAGATTCTTGTAAATTCATTGCTAAAATGTAAGTGCTTCTGGTCTTGCAAAGAAAGATAATATTGATTTTTCTCAAAATCTCCCCATCTCACATTTTACATGTAAAAAAATTACAATTCTCAGCCTTTCATACCATTCTTTCCCTGCTACCCAAAACCCACTATGTTAAACTTATGCCAAAACAGGACTCCTTTGTACAATGGCAACTCCCTGATGGTCATATTTATACACTATCTGTTTTTTGGAAACCACACTTTGAGGAGTACCTAGGTGAACTGCAGAGAGTTGAGCAGAAACTAGAAAGAATGATAACAGTCTAAGAAAACATGACCAGTGGGAAAAGACGGAAAGAGTTGAGTTTGCTTATCTTCGAGAGGATGTAAGGAACATAAAAGGGCTCTTTTAATTTATACAAAGACTGTAAAAACAAGACAGTGATCAGTTATTCACTGTGTCTGTGAGGGACAGCACAACTAGAAAACAGCCTAACCTGTGGCAAAGGAGATCTGGGTTAAATATTAGGGAAAATGTTCTCACTACAGGGATCATGACACAATATAATAGATGGTGCCAAGGTACAATGGAGCCTCTTAAGTAGGGCATTTTAAAGAAAAGTTGAGAGGAAAGTATTTCCAGATGGCCTATTTAAAGTCCAGTCAAAGGATGGATTTAGTCAGAAGTGGACAGGCTTTCAAGGGGTCTTTCTCAGCCTGTATTTTTATTTCCCAAATTACAGGTTAATTGAGCTGACAGAAGTTCAAAGGAAGAGAGGAGACCATATCACATGGAGGTGAAAAAGTGCTGGCCACTTTTTTGAAGGCATTTTGTTTCTGCATAAGACACCAGTTTCAGACCTTATTCTGACTTGGCAGCTCAGATAGGAGGCAGGAAGTGGAAATCATCACCTCTCACAAGTTTTTCTCTCACTGACTTCTGGAGCTTGCCCCAGGCCATGGCACATACTGTGAAAATGTGCTCAGTTGGTGTGTTGTACACCAAAGATGGAAGGAAGTGACACTTGAAGTAAAAGATCTCATGAGGTCTCTTGTCTCCCTCCACTTCTATAATTCAGTGATTATGCTGAATAGAAAAAGGAACAAGCACTCTGCAGATGTACACTCTGTTCAGGTATATTAATGCTGCTTCACTTAGCTTTCTCCTGAACAGGGCCCTCCTAGGTCTAATTCAAGGTTTGAATCTTATTTTTAATGCCCTCAGTTTATGAGAAGACTGAATGCAAAGGGACCCATCCCACCCCTGATACCTAAGCTACATTTCATAGCTGTCTCCTGGAGTACCCACCACCACTGGTTGCAGACACAGCTGTGTCATCAGGCTAACAAAGCTTTATGAGCTCTGACACTCAATAATAAGAACTCCTGATTTTCCATTGTAAAATGATGTTCAAATCTGCTTTTCTATGTAATAGTTCATAATCCACTATCATTTTTGAAAGAGGGGAAACAAGGAATATAGATATAGAATACGGACTGTTATAGATCTAGAATATAAATTCTGCAGATTTACTCAAAAGAGTTCTTAAGTAGTTTTTGTTGAGAAAAACATGCACATCTAAAGAAATTTCCTTTTCTGAGGTCCTCAACTAAGAGGCCTCTCAATCAGATCAACTCACCCACGGCTGAAGACTCCATCTTACAATCAGCAAGTCTGACCAAACCTATTAAGTATTTTCCAGGACTCTCATTTAGATTCAGTGAATATTCACTGCTTTAAGATGTTTCAAACAAATACTTTAGTATTATTAGAAGAATTTTAACAAAATAGTATTTTCTGATGCAATGGAATTTTGATAAAACATTCCTATCAAGTTGCAGCAGCAGGAGTAAAATGGTCTTTGACAAGTACAGCTCTTGGAGTAAGCTGTAACTGTACAGAAACATTTGCACCAACATAGGTTCTGAACGTATGATGTACATTTTTGTACAACTTCTAAAATTCTCTTCTTTAGGTACCAGATTGTATCCTGTTTTGTTACAAGGGATCCATCTATACGCTACCGTAACAACTCTTGGAATGTTGTGTAGATGAAGGGCATTAAAAATAAGATTCAAACCTTGAATTAGACCTAGGAGGGCCCCGTTCAGGAGAAAGCTAAGTGAAGCAGCATTAATATACCTGAACAGAGTGTACATCTGCAGAGTGCTTGTTCCTTTTTCTATTCAGCATAATCACTGAATTATAGAAGTGGAGGGAGACAAGAGACCTCATGAGATCTTTCACTTCAAGTGTCACTTCCTTCCATCTTGTGTAGATGAAGGCTACAATTTCTTAATTACAAATTATGGCACTTAGGTCCACCACATAAGGGTATTTGTTCTATTACACTCTTTTAATGTTGTCTTACATTTGGATTTATTTTCTTTTTACTTCTGACCATTGTCACTGCTTAAAGGCATGAAAGTCATCTCACCATGTTGCAGCTGTTTCATTCTGTTAACATAATTTTCAAATTTACAAAAATGATTTGCCAAATTACCATAGATAACTTCCAGTTGAGAAGAAGAACTCTGATTCCTCTGCAGTTTGAGAAATCCCAGTAGGATTAAAAATAATATTCAAAGACTGAGTTTTTTCTCTTTTACACTGCTTTTATGACCAAAGGCAGAGTATAAAATACTCAGCAACATAGCATTTAATTTAACAGAACTGGAACTATGTAGCAGAGAAACTAAAGATAATCTGGGAAAGGTATTTGTTTTCTGGTCACTGTTCTTCTGTTTTAATATGTTATGTTTGAAAATCTTTCCTGAAATATTTTTTTCTGAATGAAAGGGTAACCATTTTTAAACATGACTGTTTCTGTAGTTAACATTTTCTATCAGTATTACTCTGTGATTTAATGGCATAGAAAATCCCACAACAGAGGGAGAGTTACTGGTGGACTGTTCTCACTGTATCTTGGATCCCACTGTGGGAAGGCCAAAACAGAGAACACCAGAGAACAAATAGAGATTTTTGGCTTGCCAGGGCAGTGGGGTGGAGGGGAGTCCTGGGGGTGCACCTGTCTCGGTCTAGACACAACCATGCGCAGCCCCTTCATCACAACAGTTTCACTGAAGATACTTAAAACACAGCTACAGCAGTACTTCAAGTTCAGATTCATTTTCTGTATGCAAATAATCCCTAATCCACCCCAAATCATGGAGAATGTATTACAGTATGGGTAATTTGGTAAGTTTCTGGGGCATTAAAGAGTAAAACATAAGTGCAAGAACAAGGATGTGTATTGTACAAGGTATAGCTAGCCATGGTCACTGCCACTGAAAGGGATAAAGCTGCAACATCACATCCTTTCCTGTCACTTTTACGTTTCCAGGCAGGGATTAACTTGAGCTCTGTGTCAGATAATAAAGATTTGTTTGATATGGAAAATACTGTGTTGCCAGGGTCACAGAAAGATGCTTTCGTATAACAGCTTCCAGTTAGCACACATTCCCTTCCCCCTTTCTCTTTTCCAGCCTCAGTTCACGTAACTAAGAGAGCAGAAGATTGGAGCAAGGGGGCATTTGCAACTCCGGTGTGGGCTGGGTCCTCTCTCCCCTCCAGCACCCTTTAGTGCTCGCAGAGAGCCGCTGCTTCAAGCAGGAGGTACTCCCTTTATTTCAGATAAAGTTTATTGTATTGCCATGCAAATTCCTGTAGGATTACTTCGCCTAAGCGGTAACAAATATTTTTGATTTGCTGGATATACAGACTAATTAGTCAGCTGTAAGAAACAGCTGGTTCACAATGTTCTGATATTAGTGCTTTCCATGATTTTGATTTAATTTCAAGGACAGACTATGGAGAGCAAAGTTGTAGATGGAGGATTTTTTTTTGTTCTTGCTGTTGTTGGCTCATTTGTTTGTTTTACTCCTTTTGCAAACCTTTATTTGATGCCTATTCATAAATTATACTGCTATACTATGGTATCTCATTATCCTTTATTAGTAGAACACCACTAAATAGAAGTTGGAATTATACATCATGCCCTGCATATGGAACAAAGCAGCATATGGAGACTATGTCTACTGCAGTTCTCAAGCATAAAAAGCAGGAAATTATACAGGAAATTATACATATTTCAATGACTCTCTGCCAAGTGTTTCTGTGTTGTATCCTGTAATTCAGAGTCATGTTAATCTTTACTGTGTCATTTAAAATTCATATAGTAGAAATATAGTCAGGTCATAATCCATATAGTAAGGAAGGAAAGCAATTTTTTTTCCTAAAATTGCTTAAAATAGGACAAGTCCCAGTAGCAGCTGGGTATCACATCCCCAGTATCACATCAACGGGCATGGTTTCAAAAGTTACGTTCCAACTAGTAGGGACAGATCATTTGTTTAACATCAAAGTGCTCTGAGCAAGTCAGCCTGACCGATAAAATATAAAGGTGGGAATAATGCATCTCCTATACTACCATGAATCTGATCAGGATTTTTTCCTTTAAAATGAGTGTTCTCTCAGTAAAAGCATATGCAATTCTCAAAATGAAAACAGTTTAAATTTTTTCCATGCTAATGATCTTGATTAAAGCATGAAATGAATCATATCCTAAGGATTTTGGAAAGGAGTGGGTTTTTTCCTTTGCAAAAAGAAGCATTTTTGCAAAACAACAAAATTCAAATTTAATCAAAATATTTCAGTTGTGGGGATCTTTCAATTAAGTCAATTTTCTCTTGGAATATAATTTTGTTGGTAATTTTAACATCTTCAATTTTTGTTTCATTGTGTGTCACAGAATAGATATTGAGATCATACAACTTCTTGTGAAAAAGAATTTTCTTAGTATGTTGTTTCTTTTTACACAAAGAGAGAATAAGTTATTTTACTAAGTCTCAGTGAGAAAAGACTTACTTTTATGCCAAACATCACCATAATGAACAAGATAAAATAAACACTGGTTTCACTATGTTCTGTTTCATCCAAATTCAGTATCATAGACAGAAGGGTAAAATAAATACAGAAAAATCCCTCAGTAGATTAAAATCAGAAACATCTTACTCCATAGTGGCAAGATGTGGTTAATGAATGCTGTCAGATCAAGTCTTACTGTGAAATGGAGTATCCATGCATTTTCTGGCTGCTAGACTCATGGTGAAAGCATGCAGCACGTTAAGACTATCACCTTTTTTGTGGAAAGAGTATTCAGTGGTCTTTTGGATAAATGGTAAAATAAAATAATAATAAAAAAAAGATAAGTAAAAGAAGAGGAAGAGGAGAAATATATAGGGAGCTTTCCTCTGATACTATGTTGAAAAGAAGCCTCAGAAAAGTGAACACAGCCTTCCTGTACTGAAGATTTAGGCAAAATATCCATCTAGGTAACTCCCATGTTACTAGAAAGTGTCTCATAAAACATACATAGGGAATACACAGACTGTAAAAGGGTCTCTGTGCTATTCTCAGGATCTTGGGAGATTTCATATTTTGGGACCCAACATTCCCTTTTTCCCATGACTGTCATACAGATGATTCTTCTCGCAGAGTCTCCTACAGGCGTCTCAGGGAGAAAGGGTCATCTGAACGATTAGGGTTCCTGTCAAATTGATTAGGTCTGGATTGGCACTCAAGTTTCCCACAGGGCCACATTCACTTTCTTTCTGTCTCAAAAGTCACAGCTCTACCTCTTCAACCTTCCACACACGGTTTTTGTGTTCAGTTTAACTATCTGCCAAGTACATGAATTTAAAAGTAAAGTGCATTACAGGCATACCAGGATGGATGTATTATTGCCCTGTAATTTGTTTTCATTTATGTCTGTACAGAGTGAAGGAACACAGGTCCTCGTGACTCACTCCACATGATTGTGCAATGATCAGCTTGTGTACAAACAACATTATGAGCTGCAAAATGGTGGAAAGCCTGTGCCTCTTTATCCAGCTATCAGATTATTAAACTTTCTCTCCTCAGGGAGGAAGGTCAACAGGGTCTGCAGAGGAGAAAAATTTGAGTTTGAACAAAGATGTTGCCTGTGGGACAGCAATGGGAGTCTACTACGGTTACCTGAACTTCAGTAGAGTATATCATGCAAACACTATCTGATGATCATGTGAGGATCAGGTATGCACTAGCCCTGAAATGTGTTGCCTCCCCTCACTGCAGCTTTTTGCTGCAGCCTCCTGGTGATGACAAGGGCTTCCTCTCCAGTGCTTGCCCCCATAGAAGTTAAACAGCATTTCCCACCATTTCAGGTTGGGACTGTATTCTTATGACAATGGAACAAGTAAATTCTTCTCATAAAATCATGGCTTATTTAGGATTCTGGAAACTATGGATCACAGAATTGCCACTGCTCATTGTTTCTTCACCTAGTGAATATTTTGGCTGGGAAAAGGGCCAAGAGTTTCACAATGATGAAAAAATTGCCATCTTTTTGGCAAGTTTCAGCTCTGCCTTGAGGAAAACACTTTGCCTTGGATGTTTTTGCCCATTATGATAACAGAAAGCAGACAGAGGTATTTCCTTTTCTTTCAATGGTCAAAGGAATTTGGTGAAAAAAGAAAGAGAAAGCCAAAATCATTTTTATAATATAAAAGAAGGGAGATAAAAACGCCCAGCAATTTAGCCTATTCCACCCTCTGCTCTTGTGAACAGTGTGTGAAGTTGCTACCTGATGCCCTCCTGTCTTCTACAAACCTTCCAGTGGCAGAACTCATAAAGGAGGGAGCCTACAAATATCAACCTCCCAAGTCCAGAGAAAAGGGTCTTGCTGAAGCTGCCTCTTGTGCCACCTGAACAGCTAAAGATTAGCAGTCAAAGAGCAGTGATGGGATGTTCAGGGATTAGGATTGGGATTTACGATGGGGGCGTGATTACTGAGCAGTAAAATGGGCTGATATGAGGCTAATGGACTCAGAAGTCATTGGTATTTGAAGGCAGAGGGAGAAACTGGAAGCTGAGCGCTTTGGGGCACCTACCTGTTGTGTCAAGGGACAGCATGTCCTTTTTCATTTGCAATAGACGGTGACAGCTAAGCACTGCATACACACCAAGTACAAAATAGAGAGGGAAAAAGCAGTCAAGGAAATTAAAAAAAGAAAAACAAAATTTCAACACAATCTTTCCATGAAAAAATCTCTTGATTTTCATGGGACTTTCTGTATGTACAGTTTTATAGACTCAGGAGAAAAGCTAATGAATGTCCATGAATGAAAGCCTCCGAATGTCCATGTGACTTCTGAACTGGTTTACACATCCATTTTGAGGATGAGGAGACTGAGATATCATATTCTAGACAAATCTAACAGTGCATCTGCAGTGTACGTGACAAGATGATCACTAAACAAATGAGGTACATTGAACTTTTGAGCTAGCCGAGGAGGACGGATTGTGCGAGATTAATCAACCTTTGCCTTCTTACAAGTACAACGCTTACGATGCGTGGCTTGCATCTGCACATGCCATTTGAAACTTTGGCCTTCAGATGTCACTGCTTATGCATCAGCCAGAAACAAGGATCAAAACCACTGTAGTATGGGAAAAAATAACAAAACAGCATCTGCTTGTCAGAGGAGCCAGAGACAGTGATTTCAAGGTCAACACTTCCCTTAATTTTATTCCATTTAATTTCTTATTAATGACTTCTGGGAAAGAAGTTGTTGGGCTTTTGTGTTTAGATTTATTTTTGGAGTGAAGGCTGGGGATAACTTCCTGTTCATTCTTTCCTGATTAACGACATCATATATATTTGGATTTAATTGGAATCTCTGTCCATTCCCACTGTATTCATTAAGACCGAAGCAACCACAGGCAGTGCTTTGCCAAGACACCCCACATCTTCCAGCAGCCACTCATTGTGAGAAAGGATGTCCTCTAAGAAAGTTTGATTGTGGTGACTGTGCTGTATGTTGACAGATCAGCAAAGAGGAACAGATATATTTTATCACTCTGCTTCCTTAATACATCGAAAGGAGGGTACAACCAGGGACTGGGAGGATAAGCAGTTTAGAGGGCAGCAAGGGAAGGGTGAAATAGCATGGTGGAGAGTCCTTGGAGGCATGCAGTCGTGGCAGGATTCATAGGAACTTTCTGCAGCTGAAGGAGCTTGAATTAATGCTCATTTAGTATTTCGGGAGGTCTAATAACAGTAACAAAAATGAGGATGAGTGTAATTTCTGGTATTGTCCGTTACAGTTTAAGGTTGCCTGGAGTCATTGTGCCTCAGTTTAGAAACTGACAATAGGTGAAGTCATTCAGATCTCGAGGTGTTGGGAGAAAGGGAGAGGGTAAGTAACAGCGAAGGGAAGACAATGGATATTTATCAGCAAATTTTAAAGCTGATGTATTAGCACGTAACTGGGGTGTGGCTTCTGCCCCTTTGAAGTTATAGCAATCAAAAAGCAGCTTAAAATTTCCACATGAATTTATTTTTTCTGCAAAACCTCAGGAGTTAAAACCAATTGTGATTTTTTCCATTACCTGCGTTGCAACCGTTACAGACTGATAAATGATGTCATTGTAATCTGTCCTGAATATTCTTCAGTGCATTCCTACTTCTCTTTCCATAAATATGTACTTTATTAGATGATGATGGGGGTTTCCTTCATGAAACTATCCCTATTAGAAAGTTACGATTGTAGCTTAAACAGGTAGAATTAGAAGAGGCTGCAAGAACTCAAGCAAAAGATACTTTTATAATGAACTCTAGAGAAACAGTGTTTAAACCACTTACCTATCATAAAATGAGACAGACATGGCGCAGGTGGGAATCAAATAAAAGTGACTTGTATTTAAGTCTTTTTTGTCCCACAGGTTAACTTTTATTGGTAATATAGTGAAATTGCCCCTTCTTTAGTAATATAACTGTCTAGAATATCTGGCACTGGATGTTTATTGGATCAGACATGGCCACCGGCAGTACTGAGTTTCTGAAATGTGATTTCTTTGTATTACAATTGAGCTTTCATTCAGAAACGTAGAAGAGTCCCTATATCACATTTTACTCATGTTCTTCTGTCTGTGATAAACCTTCATCACAGCTGTGGTACAAAAGACACTCTCCCTTACTTTATTGCAGTGGTGGCAGCCTCTATACCATAAAACACATCCTGCCAATGAGGAGTCAAGCAACTCAATATCTTCATCTAGTTTTCATTTCCTTGGAGAGATAGGGAAGCTCTTTGTGCACTTGACAGTACATGTGGCTAATCTTGTTTTCTATCTGAATTGGTAATTACTGTTAGAAGAATTTTTGGAGAATGAGATATTTTTAGCCAGCAGACAGGCTTGGTGATAACTTTAAGGAACATACTGTTTTTTTCATAGCTCAGAAGGTGAAAACATGCACTCACCACTTCTTATTCTGTGTTTTTGTCCAATGTTGCAGATCAGTTATTTTTTTTCCCTTACTACTAGCATGCCATAAAGGTCATTTTTATCTATGGGAATGCTACCGCTGCTCTTTGTGGCTCAGGTAAAACTGGGAAACCTGCTTTATTTATTTACATTTTCTTTCTTTAAATACTTCCAGTATGGATGCTCCAAGCAACTTGATGTGATGTGGTAGTTCCCTGTCCACCACAGCAAAGCTCTTCTCTACTGAGAAAAGTGAAAACCTTCTACAGGAGATAACTCTCTCTTAGGGTCATCTCATTTTGTAGGACATGGAGTATCTTTAACGTATTTCCTTTGCTAAATCTTATTCCAGGCTACCAGATAATCAGATTTTATCTATCATTTTAAGATTCCCTTTCTTATTCTTATTTGCTTCCTCTGAGCTGATGTCCATTCAGAAATCTTGGTATTGTTTCATGAGGCAAATCCGTAGTGTTGCTTTATATTTTGCACCACCAACAAAATATTTGTCCTGTTTGTTTTCTGCCAGGTATCACAAATACAGATGAGTTTTCAGTTGAATACTCTTTGATGCCTGTCGCCTTTTGTTTGCCTCTGTGTAACCTCACAGCAATGAATTTTGTTTGTATTTGGGATTCCTTTTTTGTCAGCAGATGACTTTGAGAAATTTTTTAAGAGATGTATGTCCAAATTACGTCCAAAATTTAGCACTGATCACTGTAAGCACATGACTTTTTAGAACTTTTGGAACATTTGTAGACATATGTGGATAAGCTACTACTATATGAATTTTTATAGACTCAAAAGCCAATAATGTTACCACAAAACCATATGTTTCTAAGTCAGTAGTTTATTTTCATGCAGTGAGGCAGTGTATCTTTACTGGGCTTCATTTCTGTGATAACTTTATAGCATTTCTGATCACTTTGGGGTAATTATCTAATTCCTGTGTTGCAGGTTGGTTTTCCTTTATACGATGTGTGTGGCATTTCCAGGGTTTCTATTTAAAGTTTCATGGACTTGAAAATGCTTTGTTTTTCTTATTGTTCTTTGTTTCCTTTAGGGCATTCTGAGTCAAGTAAACCAGGTCTGAACCTGAGCAAGGATCTGAGGCATAAGGGTTATGACTATACTCATAAATTAAGCAGGTTCAAGGAACAGGTCCAGGCACTGGCATACAGTTGTCCATACTGTTCAAATGTTAACACAAGTCCTGACGTAGTTTTAGCCTGTGACAAATGGCAGTGTCTCAGTCAAATGCCCAGAGTCAGTTCAGGAGCTAGCACAGGCCCAAGATAGCTCCCCATAGGTAACATGAACAAATTCATGCTCTGGAGCAGAGCCCTGACCCTCTTCAGCTTACCAATACAGAGCCAAGTGAAATGTTGGAGAAGACCCAACAGCAAGATGACACACTGGTGGAATAGCAGATGGGGTTTCTATGGAAGCAGTCTTGACCAAACTTTATTTCTGTATCTCCGTCCTTCAGCCCAGTAAAGATCTATTTAGTGTGATTGTAGAGGATAATGTAGTAATCAAGTCAGTTTATTGAAATACCTTCTGAGATGTGTTTACATTTTCTTTTCTAAATAAACCTATATAGAAGCTGGACTACTAGGATTTAGTCAGTTAACCTTTCCGTTCAGTAAGTTTTTTGTGTGCCTCAAGTATCTTCTCCTCTACTGATTTTATGCTGCTGCATCCCACCTGGATTTCAGCTTTAAGGACTGACTATCCTAACAAGGCAATTTTAGGGAAGAAACAACATCACAGACAGAATACATATTGAAGGTGGAACAGTAAACATTACCAGTTTCGTTGCTTTTAGGGAGGGATTAATCTCAAAGAGGTAGTGAAGAAGATATATAAATGCTTTAATATTTGAGCCAGGGAATCTTCTCTATCTTTGCAGCCAACTTACAGAATAATAACTTTCAGGGTACTATTCATGACATCTCTTTAATCCCCTCCAGTAGGATGAGAAACCATACTTTGGTTTGGTGTAAAATACCTTTTTCTCTCCAGTGACTGTAAAAAGAATCACTGAGCAGTCTCCCATATAGGTGTCTATACATTATAGACACCTACTTTTGTTGAAACGATCTCTTCTTCATACTAACTGTGTGACACTTAGCCAGAAGGTCTAGTTAGCTCCTGAAATTATCTTTTGTGATTTCTGAGTTGCTGTTCAAGGAAGAAGAGAAAGGGCATGATCTGGGCTGCATACCACCTGGGTAATTAAGCACCACAATACATAAAGAAATATTTTCTGTGTCATTTGGGGTGGCAGATGTAATTGAATGAGCAAAGTCCTTAACTAAAACTTACTTTTGAACTTTATTTATATTCCCTGGTTGAAGTTAGAAATTACTTTAAAAATAATTGCAATTACAAGAAACTGGGACATTTTAATTCAGTGCATTCATGCAATGATCATCAAAGGAATTTAAAGTCATCAGAGATCAGGTGGGTTTGTTGGGTTTAATGGGTTATTAAGATCTGCTTCTCCAGTGTGTGTTTTTCTGAGGAGCTTTCCAGATGAAATTAGTGAGGGAATATCTTGATTTATGTTTAATTATTCTATTGTGTGGTTTTCTATGATAACAAAAAATGTTGTACTATACATTGTGTTGGTGGGAATTTTCTGAGGTTTATGAAGCTGTTTTGTAAAAGTATTTATTTTTTTTTCTTGCAAATATTTTTGACGGGTCCTAATGATTCATAAATGTAATGAAGGCACTTAAGAAGTCTACCCAGAAATAAATTATAGGCGACTAGAGAATAGGAGTCAGTCCTGACTGTGCACTACTCATATACATCCAGACGTTAATCTCTATAGGAGGAAAAATGTGCATGGATGAAAGAAAGCATGGAGTACCCCATTTCACTTAATGCACCTCATATCTTTGCTAAATATTAGTTCCCTTGATTAGCCTTTTTGCCTTAAGAAAAGTGATCAACACAGAGTGCTTTGGCAATTAGAATGCCCTGAATCATCTCTAATTATTGCCTCATTTTGCATTATTTCTTATTAAGCCAAAACATCTTTTGTGTTTACAAAGCTGCCAGATTTTATATTGGAATTTTATGGAACTCAGCATTTCCAGTCTTAGCCTAATTAACCCTTTCTTTTTTTTTTTTTAAGATGCTTTATGAATAGATCCAGTTTGTCAAGTTCTAACTCAAATATAATTTAAAGATGGGGGAAAGAAAATAAAGAAGAGAACTGGAATGGATAGAATGGAACAGGGTAGGTTGGACGGGATTTTTTTCATTATGGTCTTGTTTCCTTTTAACAAATTTAGTTCAGGATTATCTGGTATCATCCTAAGGACAACTGGCCCCAATAAATAAGCAAGGCAAAAGGTAGTCCCATATATTTACATTTTATGCCAGCACTGTAATCTTTTGGGAACTTAGCAATAGATCCATCTGAGAGAAGACTACATAAAAATAAATATAAGTGGAAGTGGAGAGGGCATGGGCAGGAGGTCATGTTGGCTGGACTCCACTTTCAGTTGTGTACCTGCCCTTCAGGAAATGTACAAAATTAATATTTGTGGATTAACGGGGTTATTTAATTGATCCCCATCTCTGCTTTCCTTATATTCTCAAGACTGGTATTTTTTTCATTAAAGGGAACTAGAAATCATATACTGACTCAAAAATATTCCCCATTATGAAAGCACTCTCAGTTTGGGCACAGTCCTTGTACTATGTTAGGTGCTATTCATTTTCTTTTGTTGGTGGGTAGGGTGAAGAGGGGCCTTTGTAGGATATTTTTTTTTCAGCCAGGATAACAGTACAAAGATCCTCAGCATGGAACATGTCAGAGAGAAGTGGTAGGAAGCTGTGATTTCTTTTCTGTCTCTTGTACAAGAGGAAAGGTAAGATAAGAAGGAGATTTTTGGAACTTTTTCTGTCCTCACAGAGAGAGGGTTTAAGGCATTAGTAAGCAGAGGTAGACAAGAGGCTTCAGGATGAGCCACTTAGCAACATAAGTTGTCGAGTCTGTGGATGGAACTACAGTGAGACCCACCCCTCAGCTGCCGCTGAGGGACCTTGGGAGTTTAATGCTGATTTTGCTGGGGTTAGTCCTAGGGATCACCTCCTCCTTGCACCAAGAGCTCTATGGAGATGGACACTGGGTACATGGCACCATTACTGTGAGGATAATGGTACACTTAATTTCAATTTTTCTGATAATTCAGGCACAAAAAGGAGTCTCAAGGGAGGAATCGCTTTTCTCTCACAAACACATCTTGTGCCTGTTGCTGTAACAGCCTGTCTACCTCATTCCTTCACAGACGTGAGCCACGCCAACACAAAAGCCTGCTACTAGACTGTTACTAGTCCGATGTCATTCAGCTTCACCCTCTTTGTCATCACAACACAATACATTAGTGCTTAATGCTCATGTTTTCTAAAGATTTATGAAGTTACTCTTCTTTCAAAATTTTCTTTGAAATCATCATTTAAACTTGAATCCCCTACAGTCTATTTCTGAGGAGAAAACAAAGGGTTTTATAAAGCAACCTCTACAAAGAGGCTCTTTCACTTTTGTCTATTCTTCTATCCTTTGCAACTTTTTTGCCTTTTCAATCTGTAAGAAAACTGGCTGGTATTTTCAGCAATTCTAGCTATCTTAAAAGTGATTGCAACTGGCTATGAAGTAAGATGTTAGAAAGACTTTTTAACAGGAATTAAAAAGATTTATAATTAAAAATATTTCCCTTTTTAAAAGTTCTAATTTTCTCAAATCATTTAAAAGAAGTTTTTTTTATCATCTGAGCAATTTTGAAGTATAATCTACATTAAATGTATTAATGAAAATAAGTCAATAATAGATGCAGGAATGTTAGTCAAATACATATATATATATAAACATGTATCTAAACTATTGAATCATCTCTGTAGCCACTGGCAACAACTTTAGCTAAGATTGTCCAGTCTTTGTTGAATTTTAATTCTTTGTGTTTAATTTTCTAATCTGCCTTTTTTTCCAGAGGCTGATTTTCTTCATTCTTTTTCTTTTTTTCTCTGACTGAAAGTTTCAGCAAAAAAAAAATTCAGCCATTTCTTAGAATTAAAACTAGGAGTGAGATTCTCATATAACGTTCCAGTGTCCTTCTTTGTGGCTGAGCACAAGCAGGCAAAGATCTCAGGCTTGACTTTTTTCAATAACAAAACAAGCTTTGCTGTGGGAAGAATGAGAGTGACTCTTCTCATTTGATCTAGTTTCCACCAAAAAATTTCACTATCACTTTTTTCATTGAAAAAATAGGAAAAGGTCTCTTATTGTTTTTTTTTTTTGTTGTTGTGTTTTATTTTTTTTTTTTTATTTTTTTTTTCTTTTCCCCCAAGGAATTAACATTAACTATAACTACTACATTCAGTTCTTCTGTTTTCTTCTCGTTCCTGGTGGGGGAAAGGGGAAGTTGTAGGCATTTCTTTCATCTGATTACAGTTTCCCTTCCTTTCTATAATTATGTGAAGAGGCAAGTTTAGCCTCTGGGATAGAATACCATAGGGACTACAAAATAGGTTAAATAAAACACTAATTATATGGTTACGTCTGTCAGAATTAGACTTTAAGAAGGCAACAGGAGCTGTTACACAGTTAGGAGGATTTGTCCTGGGATAGCTGCATCTGAAATAACATGTTTGGGAGGTTTGGGGGGGATGACAGGCTCTATTTGCTAATGCTTATGGGACAATCTCAGTTTTGACGTACATCGAGAAGGGATACGGGAAGGTACCAACACCACCTGATTCCAGTTCTCTTATTGCTGTGCAGGCCTTGACCTGCTTAGTCAGCATGCCTCATCCTTGGTCTCACCCATGTGCCAGACCCTGGTCAGGATGCCTTGGTGATCACACAGGAGATCTTATGCCTTGATGCAGAGGTAATGTTTTCCCTCATGGCAGACAAGGGATGAAAATGCATGCTTCCACAAGCTAGTCATATTGGAAAAAACAGAAAAGCTCATTATAGAACCAAAAAGCTGTGGTTAAGTTTCCAAAAATCCTGTTTCTTCTTGGAGTGCTGTCAGCCTGTGGTAGCCATCTGCTGATCTCCTGTATACATGCTCAGGACAAACTTGGAATTGGTGCTTATGTAAAGTAGAATGGGAGACATTAATTCCCCTAGAAAACCCAATAAACTGCTGCACAGGGCAGTCTGCTCAGTAGTTCAACACTTTGCCTGAATCAGCTGAATTTACTGAGGTAGCAGATTTTAATTCAAAGCCTTGATCTGAATCAGGCGGGGAAGGGATTACCCCTGGCAGCACTGCCTCCCGGAGAAGTTGCCTAACTGCTGCACTGTAGGATTTCAGAGGTACCGCCACTATTGCTCAATAACTCTGTGAGTGACTCCCAGATCTTCTGTGATTCCAAAACCAAAGCATCTTGGAAAACAATGAATTTATTTATTTATTTATTTATTTATTTATTTATTTATTTATGGCTTATGGGCTTCAGCAAAATTATAACCCTCGGCACCCTCTAGTAGGAACGACAAACAAAATATATAACTTACCTCAACAGGTATTGCTACTGTGCAAGGCTGCAGGTCTATGACAAATAAATGAACAGAAGGTGGCAGTAACTGAAAGGAGCGCCAAAAGTAGGAAATGATGGAAGACCTGGGCAAAAAGAAAAAAGGGATGTGACAAAAGAAAGGCAGCAGGTAACAGAATATTTTTATTACTATTATTTCACTGAAACAACTTCCAAAGTACAATTTAATTCGCAGGTAGTTTGGGATCAAACAGAATTCCTTGTTTGGGTTCTTAGTTTATTCACCCCCTAAATATTTAAAATTCAGCCAACTTTATTGGTATTGGGGGGTAGATTTAATTTGTTTGTTTGTTTTCCTGAGGCTGAAGCTGTTTCCCAGCCGAAAATAACACAGTATGAGGCTTCTTCATACTGAGAGTTCTGCTGGAGAAATTCCATATGCTGAAGGATTTACTGATATTCCACTTGTACTTTGGGGTTCTCCCAGGTTTGTTTAGGACTGGTTTAGTGATGTCACTGCTCTTTCCTTGCTCCATTAGTCAGACAAAAAATCAGAGATGTGTTTGAAATAATTTTTTTTGGAAAATAAGCAAAGGCTGCAGTAGACAATTGAGCCCTGTCCATGGACTTTCGGTAAATAATTATGCAGCCAGTTCCTTCCAATTCCAATGTCTCAGTAGGGGCAGGGAGGAACTTTGTTATGATGTTCTTGTTCCAGAAGAATAAGTCTGTTGCCACAGGCTCAGAGGCCTCTGAGGAAGAGCTGTTGACATCAGTGCTTCTGGCAGTCAGGGCTGCAGGATTTGGCATATGTTGCCGTTTTTTATTTTCTTGTATTTGCAGGCTGACATCAACCCCACACTGACAGAAAAGCTGGTGAATGGAATTTGTCTGTGCATCCATTTCCTTTGTGAATTTCCAGTGCCACTTCTGTTCACAAAGCCTGTGGTTTTCCATTCAGTGTTGGCATGGCAAATATTTCACTGTACCAAGGTCAACATGCGTGAAGATGTTACTTTCAAATTCGTCTGCCTCCTAAACTAAGCAGTGCTGTAGAAAGAAAATTTCTTTCTGCAAGATTTTTTTTCAAAGAATGTAGTGTTTTTCACAGATGTCATACAGATATATTAAGTCTACAGCATATGAGAGGTTGAAAAAAAGGTTGTACATCCAAAAATTTCACAAAAAATCCCAACCTAAAATGGGTTCAGACCTGTTTGAACAGGGAATTTCCCATGTATCCAAGGTGCGTTAACATGGGTGCTAACACTTAACACACACAGCTGTGCAGCTGCTCTTAGGTTTTAGGATGTAAAGGCCATTTGTTACCATTCTCTTTTTTCTAGAAGCTGGGTAAGTGCTTCCACAGCAGACCATGTCTGGTTTTGAGTCTCTGACCCTCTTATTGGCAGAGCAGGGAGAGAAATATGTCTCCTAGGAGCTGTATGAAATATGGTGGTATGTGCAATTTTTTTTGGAGAGATGTTCATGACCTGGAATTTCTGTTTATGCCTAAAGCATCTTTGCCCCTAGAAGACCGGTCTCAAGTTGTCACTGGATTAAGGGGACCAGTTTTTAACATGTATTGCAGCTTTAGGGGCCTAATCACATTCAAGTTCCACCAGAGACAGGTACTTAAAACTGGTGCACGAAATTTGAAGAATCATAAGAAATTAAGCTAAAAGGCAACTTGAAAGACCATCTGTCCCTTCTAAGACATCATATGAGTCCTAAGACTCATACAGCAGGGAAATTTTCTCTATGATCTTCCCCATCATCAAGTATTTGCATTTCAAAAGAAAGTACTATAGTCCCTACCCTGTATGAGCTCTCTTCCTTGTCTGCTGTAGTAGCAGAGAAATTGTGTAGTGAATTTTGATGAAAAAAATAGGAATTACATTCAAAATACTGTTTCTTTACTTCCTATATTCTTTTATGACCAATACTAAGGCTGAGTTGCAAGTACACCCTGACACAGGACAGCTACATGGTGATTATTACTTCCTTGTATTTTGCCTGACAACATTGCTATGACCTTGCAAACTACAGCACCCATCTGTCATTTATAATTCATGTATCGCCATCGATTTATAGAGGACTAGGCAGCTTGTCCTATGTCTCTAGTTAGGAAGAAATGAAAAATGCAGCAAAATCCCTCTTGACTTTTTTTTTTTTTCAGTAGAATTGTTACTGAGGATGATGGTACTGATAGTTATTTCTTCTAAGTCATTAACTAGACATTCCAGGAACACAATTTTCTCTTCTGCAGCTTATTTGAAACCAAGGCAGGCTTCTTGTGCTGCTCTAGCAAATCAAATCTTTTCCACAGCATGGGACAGGATGGTTAATGTGGTAGAATATTTCAGGGAATGATTGGTTATCTATGGGAAGCTGGTATTTTAAGGGGAATTTTCTGAATATACTTAAAAAATCCCAATATATGAAGTAAAAGGAGTTGTCAATGTTTTTAGAAATCTCTCATAAGTTTTCTAATTAGAGAAAACTGCAAAGGCGGTGAGGACTACTTTTTCTTGTTGTTGCTTTGCTATTTATTTCCTTTTCTTTCAAAAATATTTGTGTGAACCTGCAGTTCTGAAATTAATATTATCTCAACTAAAACAACTGTCAATGTTTGAAAATAGCAGTTTACAATGAAATCTTCCAACCCTGACTATTCTGTGATTCTGTGATTCTATTTCATAGAATCGGTGAGGACCAATCTTGACTCTGCTCTAAATTTGCTTCTTCCTTCTAGGGACAAAAGTAGTAGAAGAAACAAAGGTGCCAAAAGGACACAGCCCAAATCCTCCTTAAGGATCTCTTAGATCAGAAGCAATACAGAACAGATGACAGGAACAAGAAAACAGGAAGAACCACAGAGAGTAGAGAAAAAGAATTTTCCATTACCCAGCAGATCAATGGCTGATCCAAGAGGAAATTCAAGGCATTTAGTTCCTACTATATTGTTTCATCCATTAGATTATGTTGGCATCATAAGCCAAACTGTACTTGTTGCTCCAAGAGAAGAAAGTAGAAGTTACTTTGCTAAGACAATACCCACAAAAATCATGTGCAACATCACACCAAGTTTCCCGTTAATCTATAGCCAATGTAGAACAGCCAAGTTTATGAAGACCTAGCCAGAGAATGCTCAAACAGAGGCTTCTGATTTAATGTGAGGATGAAGGGTCTGCCCACTTTCAACAGTCTTGCCAACAGGTGTTTGTTTTTCAATAGTAAAAGATTATTTGGAGATTGTTCCAGGATTGTAATGGCATCCTTGATAGCAATCATCAGAACATGCTTGAGTCTCCTTCCTACCAGATTTCATTCGTTAAAACATTACTTCTGAAGCTGGATCAACAGAGAGATCAGATTTAAGCACCAGAGCCACAAGTTAATGAAATTATATTGCCCTGAATGAAAGAACAAAATCATCAAAGAAATCATCAAATGAAAGATCAAAATCATGCCAGTAAATTTCATAAACATTTTGTCCCTTTTTTGAGGTTTCATTTCTGAAAGATACAAGTTCTATACAAATTCCAAGAAGAGAATGAATCTGGTGAATATTTTGTCACATTCCCACATGCTCTAAGAGAACATTATAAATTCACCAGAAAGTTCCATCATGAAAACAGACATGATAAAATTACTTGTGCTAGGAAAGAGCAATACATCTCAGAGACTCTTCAACTTCATGCTGAAAAAAATCAGTTACAGCACATATCTGAGGTAAGTGCATGAAAAAGCAGCTGAAATCTAAATAAATCCACAGGCAAAACCTAAAGAGCAAGCACTGATGTGAACACCCACCGACTTTCCAAACAGTCCAATAAAAAATCCCCCAACTACCTGGTGCAGATATATCTCTAGGCACCCACATGACGAATGACTCTGAGAACGCTGTATGTAGCAATGTTGCAGAGGACTTTAGATGCATGTCGCTCAGAGAGCCACCATTAAAGGAACAGGGAGTGCCAGCTGCAAAGCCCAGGCTGCTGGCTTTGATGTTATTGCCAATGAAACACTGAAACCACTATACGTCAGTAAAGCCATGTAGAACTATTGCAATTGTCTCTAGAGTTCTGTAAAACCAACTAGTGCAAGCAGAAAATTCAGAATATGTAACTGAAAATAAAGAAGAACTGAATAAAAGTTTTGATTTCCCTAACACCATAACAGGAAAACACTGGAAAGTGGTGGTTTTATTTTTGTAAAACTTATTTAATGTCCCCAACTCTATCCTTCATTTCTATAATATAGAATTAAAGATGGTTAAAATCTGGATTTCTCTGTTCGTCTGAAGTGTATTGTTGCATCTATGGCTAAGAAGGACTGTCAGACAGAAGGCTGTGATGTGGCCCCAAATTTAAATTTAGTATAGTAGAAATACCCATGGTTTTGTTGCTTTTTAATTTAATATACATTTTTTCACTACTGAAATAAGTTTTGGAATTTTTAAAAGTGTTCCTGCAGACTCTTCTAAATTCCCTCAAAAATTATTTACAGGAGAACAGAGTTCAAAGTGAACATCACAACTGAGCAAGGAAAGCTGTAAAGTGATGGACACTCCATATTGCTATGGCTATGTACTTAAAACAGTCACAAAAGTAAAGATTTCTACATAAATTATACTAAAACCACTGTGATTTAGCTAGTTTATAATTAAAAACTCTCTGGGAAACTCAATATACAAATAGCATACAGGATGAAGGATATCGCGTATAAAGTAATTGTAGCACTATGTGTATGTCTTTTACCTTGACTGATTCATTTTTAAAGAAAAAGTTCAATATTAATTACCAAATAAGTTTAAAATAAAAATTCAGATAACCTAAATCTAATTGGCGATAACAGAGTTTATCCTGGACATGCTAACTCTTGCAAAGAAAAGTCCTTGTTCATAATCATAATTGGTCTATTTCTGAACTTTATATAGTATATGAAAAATACCATATCCAGATCCAGGCAACACTGGTCCCTAAAACCTAAATGGAGTGAAATCTCTGGTTGAATTCTCACTGAGGAAGGAATGACTCTTAATATCTTGTGCTTCCTAGTTATGTTTTTGTTGAATGGTGACTCTTCACTCTGGGTTGCTGTTGGTTTGCATGCATTCCAGTGTGCCACATTTTCACAAGAACTTTCTTATAAAGCAAGACCTTCATAATAAAATTGTGTAGACTCAGGAACATTATTTGCATTTGGAGATGGCAATGTTATTTTGGTAAAAGCAACAGACCTGTTGTACGTATGAGGGTAAAATGGACTTTGTACAAATAAGAAAAAGATATAGAAGTTGAACAGAATTTCAGTCAAACGCGAAAAAGATTCTTTGTTTGAATTGAAAAGGAGATCAGTTAATGCTGGATAAAAAGGTTTGCTTCATGATGATGATGATGCCCTTTACCTTCATGTCTCCCTTTTAAGCAGACTTTCCCAGATTTTCATAGCATAAATTGTACTTGGAGAACCACATTTAAAGCTCCACAGTGGCAAAACTTCCTACTCAGAGGCTGAATTTCTGAACAAGCTCAGCCTGTCCCTGATATTTCACTTCACAGGAAATTTGGAAACAATTGCTCAACATGCTCTTTTTGCCTAAACCACCTGCACAATATAGCTTTGTTTCCGGTGTTTCTTTCTAAGTCATCCTTGGCTCCTCTGATCCTTTCCCCATGAATCTTCCCCTGTCTTACTTTCTCTCTGTCAGGGGTGAAGCTGTATGGACAAGCCCGTCAGTGTCATCTAACACTGGTTCCTCTGAACCATATTGTGGAGCATCAGAAAGTCAAGCTTAGGGTGACTCAGCAGACAATGCTGGTGTCATCTTATCAGACCTTCGTGTCACCTACTGTGTCATGTACTTCAATTGCACTGAGCAAAGATGCTGAATCTCAATAAGAGCAGCTAATTAAATATTTATTTGGAAGAAAGTTTACACGTAATATGATTCACCTCCATGAAGAAGATCCATCTGACTTTTCATACCTATCAAGTGTATTCTCATCTCAGTGTACATACAGTTGAGTTAAACATAAAAATTCCCATGCAGCAAGAAAAGCTTACATCTGTACTTCCAAAGCCAAATTCATCACCTTGATTTTTGTAAGCACTAGTGGACTTTCCTGATGTTTCTGACTGCTTAGACACTTATTTTATTTATCATTTGAAATATTACCATCCCAAAAAAGTCCTATTAGTCAGAGGATATTCACTATGTTGCTCTTCCATACTTTTTGAAATCAGCATTCAATTTGCAGTGTAGTATGTAATCATGATAGACTGTGACACAAACACAGAGCAGATGGAAATATTCATGCTGGTTTTGAAGGTTAGGAACATCTTCACACATTCACACACGAGTCCAAAATATTTACCAGCCCTTAGCTGAAAATCTTCAATAAAATGCTAAACCTGCTAGCTCTGCCTCAGAAAACAGCAGCGTCAAAATATTTATTAGATAGAAATCTTGGCACAATGTGTTTCGAAGAAAGCTGGGATTAAATACACAGAGGGTAGATTATATTCACTAAGACAGACTCCTCTGAAGTCATGATTACGATGCACTCTGTTCCCCAGAACAAAAAAGAAGTATAACCTCCATCAGTGCTTTGTCAAAAATATAAAAGGAGAAATTAATTTTTTGAGGTAAACAGTCTTATAGCTGTCTTTTCAAAAACACAGTGGTAATTTTGAGAAAACACACAAATCCAGGAAAAATAGTTTCCACGATGGAACCACCATTGTGCCATGTTCTGCATAAATTAGGCTTTTGTGAGAAATGGAAAGTTTATAGCTTCACTTGCCCTAGGGTGATAGTTCACTTGGCAAAACTACCTCTGTATAAATCAGATCTCTGATTCGGTGTTGTATAAAGTCAGTGGTCACACCACACTTCAGATAATGTGTTGACTTCCTTAACTGACCTCTACTGAAGTGTTCCACATTCAAATTTGCAGGATCCTTACAAGATCCTCTGTAAATTTAGTTTAGAGATTTCAGATTGCAAGGTGGAAAGTACAACAGCAACTCAGAAAATCCAAGATAATAAACACTGTAAACAGTGAAGTAGTTGGTATGTAAAATAGAAAGTCAGCATTTCTTTAAATTATAGCTAGTCTGATGCATACAGATAATTTTTGAAACTTTCATAATATCAGGTGATTTATAAACATTCATTCAAAATTTACTATTCCTGGTTAGCATCTAAGTATATTATTCAGATTAGATGCCATAATGTAAAATTCTAGTATTGCCTCTGAAGCAGTTTATGATCCTGCAGTCAGAACAGTTTATTGGTTTATGCTTCTTAACATCTTGTTTTCATCACATTCAGATGACAATGTCCCATTCCTTACCCAGTTATGGGCTGATATCAGAATGGTGAAAATAAGCAGGCTGTGACTTATCAGATATGGGACTTGCTGAAATCACAGACACTGGCATGTAGCAACCATGAAACTGGGGAGCTGAAGGTCGCAAGGGGAGTGAGTAAGGCTGGAGCAGAGCACTGACCCTGGACTTCAGGCAAGCAGACTTTAGCTGGATCAGGGAACTCGTAGGTGGGATCCCATGGGAAGCAGATCAGAGGAGTGAAGTTGCTCAGGGAAACTGGTAGGTCTTTAAGGACAGCACAATCTGAGGGAAAGAATGATCCACCCCAACGCTCAGGAAAACAAGTAGAGGTATCAGGAAACTGGTGTGACTAGACAGGGGGTTCATGGTCGAGCAGCATAAAGAAGGGGGAAGCAGGGACAGGCTACAAAGGAGGAATTTAGAAACATTGCCCAGACATGCAGGGGTGCTCTCAGGAAAGCCAAAGCTCACATTAAGGTGATGCTTACAGGAAACAGCAAAAGCAACCAGAAGAGCTACTTCTGTTGTATTAGCAGGAAAACGCCGAACAAGTGGAGTCTGTGGCTGAACAGGGTGATTGATTTAGTGACAGTGAACACAGATTAGACTGAGACCCTCAATGCCTTCTCTGCCTCAGCCTTCATCGACAAGGTCTATCAGATCTCTACTTCTTGAAAGGGCTCAAGAAAGAAGAGAAAAGCTAGCTGTGGTTGAGGGTTGAGTAAGGCATTACTTGAGAGAAATCACAGAATCATAGAATTGCTGCGGCTGGAAGGTACCTATGGAGACTGTCTACTCCAACCTCCCCGCTCAAAGCAGGGTCACCTACAGCAGGTTACCCAGAACTGTATCCCATCAGGTTTTCAGTATCTCCAAGGACAGAGAATCCACAACCTGTCTGGGCAACCTATTCCAACGTTTGACCAACCTCACCCCCCAAAAAAATGTGCAGTTTTATTTACGTTTAAATGGAATTTCTGTATTTCAGTTTGTGCCCATTGCCTCTTGCCCTGTCACTGAACATCACTGAGAAAAGCCCAGCTCCATTTTCTTTACTTCAGCATATCAGATATTGATAAGATCCCCCTGAGCTTTCTTTTACACTGACTGAACAGTCCCAGCTCATGCAGTCTCTTCTTGTATGGCAGAAGAGACACCAAGCACTTAACCACCTTCATGGCCCTTTGTTGGACTCACTTCAGTATGACCATGTCTCTCTTGTACTGGGGAGCCCAACACTGGATCCAGCACACCAGCATGTTTATCATCAATGCTGAACAGAAGGAAGGCATCCCCTCCCTCAACCTTCTGGCAACTGTCTGCCTGATGCAATCCAGGAGGCTGTTGACCAGCCATCTTTGCCATAAGAGCACATTGATAGCTCATGGCCAACTTGTTGTCCACCAGTAGCCCCAAGACCTTCTCTGCAGAGCTGTTTTCCAGCTGTCTGCCCCCAGCCTATCCTGGTGCCTGGAGCTATTCCTCCTAAGGTTCCCTGTGCTGCACCTCTTAAGGTCCTTGTCAGTCTTTTTTTCCAGGCTGCTGAGGTTCCTCTGAATGGTAGCATACCCATCTGGTCTAATCAGTCACTCCTCCCAGTTTTGTATCGTTTGCAAACTTGCTCTGTCCCATGTGACTCATCCAGGTCATTACTGAAGATGTTAAACTGCATTGGATCAAGAACCGACCCTCTGGGGCACACCACTAGTGTGTGACCACCAGCTGGACTGTGCCACTGACAACAACCCTTTCAGTTTGACAGGTCAGCCAATTCTCAGTACACCTTGCTGTTCACTGATCTAGTTCATGCTTCATCACTTTGTCAGTGAGTAAGGTATGAAGCCATGCTTGGTGCAGGTGCCAAGGTGTTGACAGTAGGGGGGTGCAGGGGTGGCCTCTGTCAAGAGGGGTTGGGGCTTCCCAGTGCCAGATACAATCAGTTGCAGCTAGTTCCATCTGGCTCCAACAGACGCACCGGAGGACGCAGCAGAGCTCATCAGCCGAGATGGTGGTGCCTCTGGGAAAACATATTTCAGAAAGGGCAAAATGCCACAGAAGCAAAAGACTGAGGGGAAAAAAAGTGTGAGAAACAACTGTATGAACAGCAAAGTCAGAGAAGGAGAGGAGGAGGTGCTCCAGGTGCCAGAGCAGAGGTTCCCCAAAAGTCCATGGAGGAACATGTTGGAGCAACAATGCAGTCCACAGAGCAGGTAGAGCAGATAGATATTTTTGATAGATAGATATGATATGATAGATAGATAGGTAGGTAGGTAGACATGCTGGAGCAGATAGATATTTCCTGAAGGAAGCTGCACCCCTTGGAGACCCCATGCTGGAGCAGGGGAAAAGTGTGAGGAGGAAGCAGGAGCAGAGACAGTGTTATGGACTGACTACAACCTCCCACCTCACTCCCACCCCCCTGCACAGCTGGGACAGAGGGAGGTAGAGGAGTCCGGAAGGAAGGAGTGGAGTTGTTCTGTCCGGCAGCCATGGTCAAACCCACCACACATGCAAATTCATAACAACCAGTGGGCTGCATCCAAGGGTCCTGAGGCATTTGCCAAACTCCTTGCAAGGCTATTTTATGTTTTCTCTGAAAGATCACAGAGATGTGGGGAAGTCCTTGATGACTGGAGAAGGCAAGTGTCTCAATCATCTTCAAAAAGCCAATTGGTCACATTATGGTCCCTTGGAAAACCAGAGAATGAGTCTTCTTGGAGTATGTCAATGGGCACATGAAGGAGAAGAACACGATCAGAAGTGGACAGCACTGATTTATCAAGCACAAATCATGCCTGACCAACCTGTTTTCCTTCTGTATTAAAATAGACAACTTGATTACCTTCCATAACAAAATGAGTGGATTTGTTGACAGGGGGACAGCACTGGACATCATTTACTTTGACTTCAGCAATGTTTTCTGATGCTGTTTTCCACAATAATCTTGTAGCTATATCAGGATGCTTTGCTCTAAAGGGATGAACCAGCAGATGAATAAAAACCTGACTGAATGGTCAGAGGACAGCGATTAATGGGTTATATTTTACCTGGAGGCCAGTAATAAGGGGAGTACCACAGGGGACATGTCCTGGGACCTGTCTTGTTTAACATCTCAGTCAGAGACCTGGAGGGGCTTACAGAGTGCTTGTTCATCAAGTTTGCTGACATCTCCAAACTGGAGGGGGAGGACAGCTCCTGTGCAAAATCCGTTATGTAGGGCAAATGAATGATGCAAGTTGGGGATCAGCTGCTTGGGGAGTAGCTCTGTGGGAAAGGCCCTGGGATCCTGGGAAGCAGTAAGCTGGACATGGACTAGCAGTGTGTCCTGCAAGCAGAGACAGCCAAAGGCATCCTGGGCTGTATGAACAGGAACAGAGCCAGAGTGATTATTACCCTACTCAACCCTCACTGGACTACATCTGGATACTGCGCCCAGCTTTGAGCACTTCAATACAATAAAAATATCAATAAATTGGAGACTCTTCAGCAGAAGCAACCAAGGTGATGGGAGCTGGAACACTTGCTCTGTGAGTAGAGGCTGGGGGAGCTGGGCTTGTTCAGCCTGGAGCAGAGATGACTTTGGGGGTACCTAACAGCAACCCCAGTGCCTACAAGGAAATCATACAAGGAACAAAGCTGGGCTCATCACAGTGGTGCATGACAGGAGGGCAAGAGGCAGCTGACATAAATTTACACTAGAAAGGGTCACACTGAATATAGGGAGAAACTGTTTTTCCATGAGGAGAGTCAGGCAGTAGCACTGGTTGCCCAAGGAGGTTGTGAAGTCTCTGTCCTTGGAGGTTTTCAAGCCCCGACTAGATGAAGCCCTGAACAGCCTGGTCTAACCTCAGAGCTGATCCTGCTGTGAGCAGAAGGTTAGACCAGAGACCTCTTCAGGTCCCTCCCAGCCTAACCTATCCAGTGATCCTGCAGTAAACAAAAGCTTCTCATCATTTGGCAGAATGCACTAAATGCAGTTACTGTGTTAATTGCTTCATGCCTTCATCTGTGGCTTTCAGAAATTATTTCCTATTACAGTCTTTAGAGTTTCCAATTTTCTACATAGGAATGACAGCTTGGATGACCTTTTAATGTGTTCAACTGACCTATGATTTTAAATCTTTCTACCATGTTATAGGCATTTCCCAATTACTTTTCCATGTCCCTGAGCTCTATACCATACAACAATGTGCTTAATGCAATGAAGAATGTATCTTTGACTTTTAGGTAGGGCAATTTTTTTTGCTTGTTTGAAATGCATTCTTACTGCTCTGCATCATCTCTTTATGCATTTCTTGTTATGTAGCTAAAGATGTCATCTAGTACCAGGTTTAATTTTGAATATTTTGAAACCAGCTGGGAGGCTGCCGCTCATCCTAAATATATCTAGGTACCTATGGAGCTTGCTTCCACAGCCAAAATTTCTTATTCAAGCAAAACATTAAAATTCAGATAACTTTGTCTCCTCCTTACAACACTGCAGTATATGTTTTTTGATAAGCATAAGCTGTTTTCTATACTTGTATGAAGCCATTGATGAAGAAATGAGTTTTGCATTTTATTCTGCTCTCATATGCAAGTGACTTCCATAGCCTAAACCTAACGTCTTTGAAACTTTCATCAGCTAGAAAGCTCTTCCTTGTTGCTCAGTAGTTAAACTCTTCTCAGTAATGAAGACAAAGGTTTTCTTGCTGTTGATGCCTGGAGATGGATTTCTGCAGACCAGTTGCAGGATTAGGATTCAGAATACACACTCAGGTTACGATTCAACAATGTCATGCAGTAACAGTCTGTGAGTACCAACTACTTGTGACACCCCATATCAAATGTAGGATAACTTAACCTTCTTTTATTGACAGCGAAGATGCCCTGATTTGGTCATCTTGTCTTACAGTCATCCACAGATCAAAACGGGCTCAAAGAGTCACTACAGAATATATAAATAATAACTTTCTATGCTGTGATAACTTATGGTGTGTCAAAGCCACTTGCAGAGAGCTCACCACTTAATTTTGCTCTTGACTCTGCTGAACATGTTCACTAGATCCTGAGTGTGGAAGCTTTGAAAACATAATTTAGAGTTCTACTTATTCCATTAGCATGACATCCATTTGAATTAATTTGGTTTGACTTGGTTCCTGGCAGTCTGATGGATCACAGTTGTCATTTATACTAACAGTGGCCGTCTGTCTCCTCCATTTCACGTGCCTTGTGCTAGAATTTTCATTACTCGGTACAACAGAATTTGACTAGTCTCTGGAAATAACTACAATCAGTTCACACACACACACACACACACAAAATCACATATAAATCATATTCATGAAAAAAATCTCCCATATTTTAAACAACACAAATTCAATTAGCCTTTGAAAAATATGTATGGGACATTTCATAGGTAGGATATGAACAATGCCCTGGTAAAGCCTTGCTTCTCATATGCCAAACTCAGTAGCGTGTTTTCTTCATTGTTGCCTTTCAAAGATGAAACAGATGAAAATAGTACAAGAGTACATTTATGTAACACCATGTCTCCTGAACATTGTCAGCTTGTTCCCCTAATTTCTAAACTTTAATTCTGACATGCACATGCGGATTGTGGGCACAGTGATTCATCGGTGCAAGGATGAAGAATGAATCATCCCAAAATGATCATGGAGGAGGTGGATACGGTGGTACAGGAGGGCACACCAGAGGCAGCATGCCGCGCTATCTGAAAAACATGTTCAGGAATCATTGAAGTGCTCTCAGATGCAGTCTTTCTCTGAGGATTAAAATAGAGCAGTGTGATTTCTCTACACATCTACCCTGTAGAAAATTATATTCTACAAATAAAACAAAATTTTAAGTGTAGAAAAGGCATCTGTGATTGTACTTCCATTCCTACTTTCCAAATTAATCTTGGTTTTAAATAACAGGGTAAGTGTTGGAGTGTCATCTGTGATGTCCAGTAGTCTCGCCTTGCGCCATGCCAAAAGTTGTCATCTAACTGCCCTCTGTTGTAACAAATAATGACCTTATAACATCATATCCAGAGAAGCCTAAAAAAGAAATCTTTTTCAGCTATGCAAACCTCTTCTCTTCCTTACATCTGTCAAGCCCTAGAAAGGAACAGCAATGTAAGAAGACTGTTTTCATGACCTACTGTTATTACGGGTTCATTTAACGTGACTGCCTGTGAGTATTACTGTGTATTCATTTCTTATTTCCACTTTATCTCTACATAAAAGTGCCTTAAAACTGTCAGATACAGTAAATGCCAGTGCATTTATACAGTCATCCATAAACATATTTCCCATTCCCATCACTTTCAAGGACTCAGGTTAACTTTTGTGATATACAGTTATTAAGACACATACAAAATGAACACACAGTAATAATATCAGTATTTTGCATGAGAAACACAGAACATTTTTGGGGTTGTTTTGGGGTTGTGTTTTGGTTTTATTTGGGTTTTTTTGTTTTGTTTTTTGTTAAGCAGATTAAGCTATACTTTTTATTCTTTATTATGTGGCTCTTCAAAGTACTGGCATGCAATTCCTCAGAAATACCCCACTTGAGAGAAGCTGGATAAATATTACTTGTTCCAACAATACAAAAGAAAAAAGAATCTGGTTAATTCGAGTTATAGCAACAAATCTTTTCCTAGTAAAATGGTTTGATGTTTCCTGAGAGAATTCTTTTTCTGTTTTATGGTAGTACTTCATAAAATAAGAAACTTCCAATACAATGCCCATATTGGGCAACGAGGAATTTAGACTCCTTGTGGAAACAGCTGTGCCCATTATTGATCCTGCCAAGTGTTCTGGGCTGAGAAGTGAAACAGAAAGTATGTTAGTCAGGAAATGTTGTTGTCTTACATGAAATGATAACTTCTAATAATCAGCACCATGTTATGTAGGCAGCAGGGGGTAAATATTATTCAGGCCATTTTTAACATGTGAATGTAGTCCACACAATTAAGAATAATCAAAGGAAATCTACATTAGTATTTCATATAAAGGCTTGAGGCAGCAACTGAAGACTTTCTCTTTATATAAATCTTCTCACTGAAAGTGAGAGAAAAAACATTTCAGGAATGCAATTGATAAACCAATGGATAAACTTGGTTGGTTTGGTGGGATTCTTTTTATTTTTTCATTTTTTAACAAGCCTTAAAGTATAACAGACTCTTTGGTTTGACTTCTGTTCATAGCCTCCATGACTGGATGTTTTACCTCCTGTAGCCTTCTTTCAGAACTGCACTACAGCAATGAATACAGCAAATCAAAACATTTTCCAACATAATTTTGTCAGAAAATACCAATTCATCTATACTGAAATATTGTTCAGATTTCTCAAGGAGGATCTGAAGGTGAGAAAGAGATCCCAGCATAGCTAAGGTGATGATAAGTGATGTCTAAGTGGAAGTCCCTACTCCAATTCTAACTTGCAGTCAGGACTTAAATTTCACAGTCACACATACTAGACAAGTATATGCAAGGGTTCTTAAGTGGAGATGTCCTTTTCTGCCTCTCACTGTACGAGTCCAGTTTAATTATGTCGCAGAAACAATAGATTTTCAGAGCAATAGCTGAGTTTTCTGAGCGGCAGTAATGTTCAACAGTGAGAGCATCTTGAAGAGCTTGCTCAGCCCAGCCTGGGAGCAGCTTCGCAGAGTCTGGCCTAGGCATGTTCAACCCCACTGCTCATCTGCCTCGACCTGTCCCAGGATACCGTCCTATAATAGGTATAGATGTCATGGGGTATCTGACAGATATTTGTCAGCAGATCAGTAAAAGAAAGAAGAATTCACTTTTGAGGAATTTAAACAGTCTCTCATCTAGACATTCATGGTTTTAATTAGTTTTGTTTCTTGCCTCAGTGGGGAGGTCCAAGACATAAAGGATCAGTAGTGTGGGAAGAGCAGCAAATGAATTCAACTTTAAACAAATAAATGTAAAAGAGCAGAGATTATCTTAATAAAGGTATTTTAAAGGAAACTGTTTGTTTATTTTGATTGTACTTAAGCTGACATTTGTTCTCTCTGTTAAAGGACAACCTCAGTGAACTCATAACTACACTCTGCAGGGAGAAGGGGTTGGGGGAAACAAGGGTGATGAAATGCTCATCTGAGTCATGCATGAACTTTTCCTTTCAGAATTATAAAGACCATTTTATCTAATGTCTCAGATATTTAAAAGGGATTACAAAAACATTGCTTACTTACTCAGAACTTTAAAGAAGTTTGCACTGGTGAAAAACCCCGCGCATCTTTCAGTCAGTGAATGCTATTTATAATAGTATGGCTATCATCACATTTATAGAGCTTTTCAGCCCTGAATATATGATATACTATCTCTCTGCCCAAGTACAATGGATGGAGGAATTGGGCCAAAACCACTGAAAACAAAACGCCACCATGAATGTTTGGTACCTTTAAGTCAGTGACAAATTGCCTGTTCACTTCACTTCACTGGGACAAGGATTTTAACCAGAAATACCCCTACTGAGTAGAAAATCCATCATGTACCAATACAAAATACACATTTATCATTTCCATTTGTGAGGGCAATAGTTTCTGATCCATTCATTTGGGCATTTCTACAACATATTAAAATTAATAACATCTGATATTTCAGGCAATAAACCAGAACCAAATAACAGCCTGAATGTGATAATTTTGAGCACAACTTATTCATCCTAGTCTTTGCTTAACTATGCCTTCACTTAATAACAGTATGGCTAGATGGTCTTTCCTTCTCTCCTTCCCCATCTGCATGGCTGCTGTATTTACCACATAAAGGCCCAGACTGTTGAATACACATAGATTAGGTTAAATAGTGAGAAAATTGTTCCAGTGATTATCCAGCTTCTCAGATGCCACAATTATCCCAAAGATTCAACAGCTGCTTCATGTTTCCCAGCTACAGCTACAGACTGGTCAGTAGCAAGAAAGATTGTGTTTGATTTTTAAATTATTTTTTTAAAGGTGTGGTACATCACACACAACTAAAAAGCCAGTCAGAAGTCTTAGGTGAAATACTGAAGTCAAGAATCAAAGAAGGATCTTGTTGTCTCACCTGACACACAAATCAAGTAATTGAGAAAATAAAGAATGTAAACATTAATATGGGACCCAGTGACTGGTTTTGTAGCAAACCTAATTTCCAGAGATGCCCTGACTTGCTCCTCTGTTTAGTGAAAAATCAATGACTGGAAACAGGAGTGATCCAGAGAAGCACAGCTGTCAACATTACGTCACTCTCTGCTGTTTTATTTCTCCTTTTTCTTGAATCCCCTCACTAGTTTCTATATTCCTTCTGCATTGGTTTCAAGTTACTTATTCTTTGCACATCTTATAACCATCTTCTATATCATTTTTTTTTTTTAATGTCCCTTTGAGTACCCCTGTGGGTGTTTTTTCTTCTGTATGTAGAAAAAGAGATGCATAAACCCCAATCCTCTTAATCCTAATTTGTTAGTCCTCTCTTTGCCTGCTTCTCCTGCTCCTGGTTTTGAGCCTAACTTTGTGTCAGTCTGCATAATTTCCCAATGTGTCAAACTGTCAGGAAGAGGCAGGAGTGTTTTACTGTGGTCAGACAAACTGAAGATAGTCACCTTTGCTCTGAGCCAAAGTACATATTGGTTTATGAGTCCCTTTTTTGAAAAAGGAGTGGGTAGGCTGTTTCAAGGGAGTGAAATTCCTGAGAAATGGACAGCTGAGAATTCAGCTTGGTGTATGTTTTATGTACAGTTATTTCTATACTGAGATTTGGGAGCAAATTAGACAAAATGCATTTCCATGCTACACCACTGAGAACCAAAATAAAGGTATACACACACTGGAGCTCAATAATGCCTTCAGGCTTTCCCAGGTGGGGAGTGCTGTGTTAACCGATGATGCTATACCTGGCACAATTTATGGAGCTCCGGCTTGCCTATGTTCCTGCAGCCATTCCTGAGGTTCTTGTGGACTGCGGTGGGTTTGGACACTGAACAGTGATTTGTGTTTTCATGCCATTTTATGTTCTTTAAGCCTCAGCCTCAGATATCACACCCCATGAAGAGGAACGGTTGAGGTGGCTTGGTTGTATTAACCATGGCACTTGCACAACAGGGAGCCCTCAGGCTGAATGCAGAGCTTTTAGTAGAGCAAGTTGCTCTACTCAGTTGCATTGAATAAATGGGCTGGGGTGGATGTGAGGCCTTGCACTGGCTTTTAAAATGAGTCTACAGTGGAGATTCAATATGGTGTACTTCCTTGCCTTCCTGTCAGCCTTCCAAAACACTTGCTGTTGTATATACTATTTCTGCAGAGAGATGGGTCTACAAACTATCTTTTTTTTTTTTTTTTAAGTTATAACTCTGATATTATGTCTTTAAGAATATGAATATATTGGTGTCTGAATATGAGCTTTGTGTCTAGGCTCCCATTACAGTTATCCAACTGTAGTTAATACAGGTGATGGACTCTGGAGAGTGATTCAGCTAACCCTTGAACGGACACCTAGTTTTAGTCAACCAAATTGCTCTAGGCTCCACTGACTGTGTTAATTAAATCTCCGTGAGCTGTAATGGGAGTTTAGTCACCTAATGTACATGTAGACACACACATTTAGGTATCTGAACCTGCAAGTTGATTTCATTCCACTAGGATCTCTATGGAATCAATGGAGAGAAATGAGATAGTCTGTGATGCAATTATTTTCACCCTAAAATAAACACCTAAAATACGGTCAGCCAAATCACACCCTAAGATTCTTCCGATTTGTTGCTAAGTTTGCACTGTTTACAGGATGTTACTTTTATACCTGATTTAGGAGCTTAATTTCAAACATTTTCTTGGAGCTGGAATTCTTCATATGCAAAATATATATGGGAAGTATATATAGGGCAGCTAGTTCTTTCCCATTGCTTTTAGCTGAAAGCACAGTTTGTTCAGATATAATTTTGAAGGGTAGTTCATTTGTAAGCACACTTTAACACATCCTGAACCAGTAGAAAATATATTGCCATTTCATATTTTAATTAGCACAAATAATTGTTCATTTAATTGCCAAACTCATCAGTAAAGAGTCTTTAATAAGAAGATACAGGCTCTTCCAAGCTCGTATGATCTCCCCAGTAAAATTCTCAAGATCTATTCTCAATTACATATTCTGTTAACCATTATGAGGCTTTCTGAATCAATTGATTTTGCTTTTCTATTCCGAGGTTAGATGTTCATTATGCTTCTCCCCACTATTTTCTCTCTCTGTAGAAAGCATAACAGTGAAGTAAAAGATTCAATCGAATAAGGCTAATAGATTTTGAAATTAGAAGGAACATTATGATCTTTAATTGCCTGACTTCCAAAATAACACAGGCCATAGCAACTCACCCAGAAATTCCTGCATTCAACCTACAACGTCTCTTTAAATTTTAGGACATCCATTGGAAAGTTATCCAGTCTTGATGCACAGACTTCTAGAAAGGTAGAATCCAGCACATCCTTGCTTGTTCTGTTTAGTAAATTACCCTGAAAGATTAAACCATGTAACGGACAGCTTTCATCAGGTTTTGATATTGCTTTTCATGGTAAACATAGCTGTCAGGAATCACTTCCCATGTTGCTACTTGTAGATCTTGGGCAAATCACCTCTTAATCCCTTTTTGAACATATGACATGCTTTCATCTTCCTATTGTCCTTACTATAAAAATTCGTTCCAGATATAGAAAATTAATTAAGCTTTTCCCTGAGACCTTTCCACTTTTTTTAGTGTGGACATCAGAATGGGACCTAGGATTATTACTAATGTAGGCAGAGGTAATATTTCTTATCTGCTTCTTCTTAATACTCTGCAGCTTGTATTTCAAGGATAACACTTTCTTTCCTAATTATAACACCATACTGACAGTTAATGTCCCGTAGGTTATCTGCCAGTACAACTAAGTTCTCAACAGTGTCATCATATTCCCCTGTCACCTGTTTATATTCTTAGACATACAGAGTTTGACTTACTTATGTTAATTAATATTTTGTTCGATGGAGATCACCTTACCGAGTGACCTAGGACACTCTGTAAAACTGGTCTGTCATCATGATTATTTACCAGTCTAGAAAGTTTACTCCATCAACAAACTGTGCCGCAGATTACTTTGATTTTCTCCAATAAATTTGCTAGAAACTCTGAAGTGCTATGAAATAAAACTCAGATCTCTGTGGCAAGATTGTACCTGCGCTATGATGACATATTGGCAAATTGCTTTCATTTTTGTATTTAACTAGTCTTCATTCAGTCTTAATGATATACTTTGATTTTGTGAAATTCTGTTTTTAACAACTGTGGCACTAAAGATGAAGTAAAATGTCTTGCCAACATCTATTATACTTAGTAAGCTTTTTTTTTTGTCAACCAAATTTTTTATATCATGTTTTTTTGGCAGAGTTAAATAAAAGTTACATAACCCCTTTTTGATTGTCATTAGTTATTTCAACATTCTTTTATTTTTATATGAATGGCTTCCATATTGGGCAATCAATTGGACTTACTAGAGCTTTGAATGCACTATCTTTTAATGACTGGGCACCAGATTTCTAAAACTGGAAGAATGACTGATTTTGAACATAAGAGGAATCAACTGAATATTCACTATGAAGAGCAAGAAAGCCATCAATAACCTCACTATATTTGGGGAATAAATGACATTTTCAGACAATGAACACATTAGAAAAAAATGTGCTCTTTGACTAAAATTGGAAAGAGGAAAAATAAATGCTTTCCCATACATGGTTTTAATAGCATTAGGCATGTATGTGACTGGCTGATTTATTACAAGCATTGGGTATTTTCATGAAAATCTATCACTTTAACCAGCTGAAAAGTATGAAAGTCACATTATAACTAAGACCAGTTTTCCCTTATGAGTGTATGACATCAATGACAGTAAAGTAAAAGTAAAAAACGAGCCATTCTTCATGCATGATTTGTTATGCCATTTTTCTCACTATATTTTCCTTTGTGAAAATTGGCTAACTGCAGAAGCCTATGGCCACATTTTATCACTGACCATATTAACATCTCTGATGGTTTCGTTGGAGATTTGTAACTGCCTGCAGTTTTTCAAAAGGTAGTGGATTTCATAAATTGTCAATGATGCAATGTTGCAAAATGTTTATGTAGATTTCTATTCTGGAGAGCAAAACAACATCTCACGTCTTATGACAGCACCAGTTTTCTTCAAGCTAATAATGAGGAAATTACTTCAACTTAAGTGACAGGGGACTTTTTGTTGTTTTTTCTCTTCTGAGTGTTTATTTATGACTGGTAACTTCATTCAACTTCATTCAATTCTGTAGGTCACTAAAGACTAAAACTATAAAATATTAGCTGACTTTTGTCCTCATTTTTTTTAGAAAACAGTGTTACTTGAGAAAACCATAAACCATTAAGTCAACAAAACAGTTTCCTTCAACTTTGTAGTGAACCTTGTTTATTTTCCTATAAAGTAAAAAATTGTGTTCATTTTTACTTACCAAATGCCATAATACAAGAGCCACACAATTTTGCAATATAAAATTTAGCTTAAGAAAAAATTTTCTTTTAATCTTACATTGTTTCAATCAAAGTCTTTCTCCTAGAGTTTTATTAAAATGATAATTAAAAATATTCAGAGCGTATGCATCATTAAAGTCTGTTTTAAGCAAGTTCAAATACAGAATACAAAAAAAGGGTTTTGTTATTACTGCAAATACTAAAAATAATCCCACATCCAGGGCTGTCCATAATGTTTAGAGCTTTCAATATAAAAGCTATCCTACTTTTGGCATTCACCCTTACTTAATTATTTTTTACTTGGGGAGAACGAATCTTTCTCTGGCTGAGGCAGCAGCTGCATCATATTGATTTAATCCAAAAAGGGCAAAAAATATATTTGTTATTCTTGCTTGGACAGATGACTTGAGGAGACTCTGTATAGAAAATGTCATGTAAAGTAACAATACTGTCTCTTTGAGGCAAATCCATCTGCCACTGTGTTTACTAAGTTCCTTTCACATATCAAGCTTTCTTTTGATTTCCTTCATTATAGTTGTTTGGGTTCCATTAAGTATTCTTACTAAAAACAAAACAAAACAAAACAAAACAAAACCCTCCTGCTCCTAACGGTATAGTATTTCATACTTGCCAATTTTTCCAGAACAGTAGCTATTTTTTTCAAGGGAGATGTTGTATTATGACTTAGAGGTCGTTGATTTCATGCTTAAGTACGAATTTTTGACTACCAAATATACCATTGGGACCAGGGAATTGATTGGTATTTGAATTACTTTGTATTTGGTTTTGGTTTTGGTTTTCCTCCCCTAGCATTTCTTTGTGATACATTAGCTGTCTGCCTAACACACGAGCTTTGTTACCCTCGAACCATGTCAAAGTTCATCAAGGGGATCTTATCAATGCGTATAAATATCTGAAGAGTGGGTGTCAAGAGGATGGGGCCAGACTCTTTTCAGTGGTGCCCAGCCACAGGACAAAGGACAATGGGCACAAACTGGAACACAGGAAATTCCACCTGAACACAAGGGAAAACTTACTTTGAGAGTGGCAGAACACTGGAACAGGCTGCCCAGAGAGGCTGTGAAGTCTTCTCTGGAGATATTCAAAACCCGCCTGGACGCCATCCTGTGCAACTTGCTCTAGGTGAACCTGCTTTGATAGGGCATTGGACTAGATGGACTCTGGAGGTCACTTCCAACCCCTACCAATCTGTGATTCTGTCAAATCTGGTGTCCTGTTTCCAGCTGTAGCTGGACAGAGGTACAAAGCTCTGTAAGAGATCCTGCCTACCATAGTGATCTCCACTCCATTTCAAGAGCCATGAGGAATTAATTTTTGGATTCTCCTTCACATAAAGTAATTAAATATTAAGTAGTCGTGCAATCTCTGTAAATATCAAATATGATTTTGAATCTCAACCTCACCGGCCTTGCCCTCACCTTCAGAAAAGACCAGGTTCTGTACACCTATACTTTCAGCCACTCCACTGAAAGCTAGTGGAAACAGATAGTTTAGCTTCCTATCAGTACTTAATTTCCTTAACTATAACTCAAAATTCGTGACATTCCAGCCAATTCAGTGACTGTTTTCCAAACTCTTGAGTTTCATCAAGGAAAAAATTTTCTGTTTGTTTTATACCTTTGGCTATTTATAATAATTTCAGCCATCTTAATTTATAACAGCCTGCAGTAATTTATTCTGCTGCCAATTATGTTCACTAGAGATACATTTAGCTAAAGTAACCTCATATGACTTGCAGTTAAATTATATCAGTTTATTTTTTCCCTTCCCATTCCTGTGTTTTTTTCATTGTTGCAGGTATGTAGGCCTTACTGTGGTGGATTTTTTAGATTTATTTTCTCTTATCAAGTTTTTTTTTTTATTTTACTTATTATTTTACTTTATTTTTTAGCTGCTCTACGATAATTCCATATGTAGTCACTTGCATTGCACATTTCTTGAAGTACAGATTGCTCCATTTCTGAAGTACTTATCTCCCACAGTCTTAAAAAGAACAAAGTGTACACACAAGGAGTTAGTAATGACTAATTAGTGTCTCATAAATTGATTGCATTTTAAATTTCCTATGTTAACTCACACTGCAACAACAATGGTCTGCTCCCTTCATCTCCACTGTGTGGAAATTTGTGAATATTCAGAGGCAAATAGAAATAGATGAGCTAGATGGTGGTACAGTACAACCTCAAGGACTGGTAAAGTATGAGCAAAATAAAGAGGTTATAAAAGAGGAAAATATCGCCATTATTACATTAGCATATTTGCTTGTGTTGCGTACAGTCTGAACAGAACTTTTTTATTCAGTGTTTGAATTCCTCATCACACTTATTTCCTCCTATAAATTTGAGAAGTTTCTCTTAATTCTGAATATATCCCATTTTCCCCCCTCACATGTGTTCTCAGACTGTAGCTGTCTGAAGGTTGATGGATATAATCACATGATCCTGTTCTCTCTCTCTGTGACTTCTGCCTTGCCAGTCTTCCAAACAATGGCATTTTAGAATTAAAAAAGGCTCTTTTCATTCCTATTTTCTCAGCAATAAACACAGTTACTTAAATATTTTATAAGAAGCATGAGTTCCTGCAGTGTTTAGTAGAATGTTCTGCAAATGCACATCTGTACATATGATTTTGCATTTCCTGATGTGTGCAAGTGAACAATTTCCTTGGATTTTTGACAACTTCCATTATGGACTTCTTCCTTCATGATGACTGCTGCGCAGCTTAACAGCCTCTGCATATACCATGCTCCTACCTACCCTGAGCAGCTTAGCCTTTGCTATGTTTGGAATAATGAAAGGCTTCCCTTTGGAAGTGGGGAAACTGGGAATAAGGAGAGTGAAAAAAAAAGGGAAAAAGCAAGATTTTTCTTCTTCCTTCTAACCCCATGGAAGAATATTCATTTCAAAGTAACTATATGGCACCATTCTGAACAATATATGTGGTTAAAAGTAGACTACAGCTCTGTTTAAAGGTGGCCTCTTCCCGGAGGCTATCAAAGAGTACCTGAGCAACATATAGAATCACAGAATCATAGAATAGTTTAGGTTGGAAGGGACCTCGAAGATCATCAAGTTCCAACCACACTGTCATGGGCAGGGACACCCCCCACTAGACCAGGTTGCTCAAAGCCCCATCCAGCCTGGCCTTGAACACTTCCAGGAATGGAGCATCCACAGCTTCCCTGAGCAATGTGTTCCAGTGCCTCACCACCCTCAGAGTGAAAAATTTCTTCCTAATATATAGTCTAAACCTACCCTCTTCCAGTTTGAAGCCATTCCCCCTCGTCTTATCACTACATGCCCTTGTAAAAAGTCGCTCTCCAGCTTTCTTGTAGACACCTTTCAGATACTGGAAGGCTGCTATAATGTGTCCCTGGAGCCTTCTCTTCTCCAGGCTGAACAACCCCAACTGTGTCAGCCTGTTTTCAGAGAAGAGGTGCTCCAGCCCTCTGATCATCTTTGTGGCCCTCCTCTGGACTTGCTCCAAAAGGTCCATGTCCTTATGTTGAGGGCTCCAGAGCCAGACGCAGTATTCCAGATGTGGTTTCATGAGAGCAGAGTAGAGGTGTAGAATCACCTCCCTTGTCCTGCTGGCCACATATGAAAGTAAGAGCTTTGGGATGGCTCTTCCTTGGCAGATGGATCCAGTGCTGCTTGCTAAAAAGCACTTTCCCTCCTCAGTATTACAGAGTAGCCATTTTGAATGTGACTATTTTGTTTTTTAATATTGAAATAAACTTTTTCTTCATAGTCTGCAATCTGAAGGAAATAGTCTAATCAAACTAGAATTTACAGTCTATAACTAATATGAAACTATATGTTTCTGAAGACTAGGTCCTTATGAAGAATGATGGAACATTTTTGCTCAGTTTTTCTATTTTTTTTTTAATATCCTACCACAGAGTTATGAGATGACTTAGAATTTCAAGTAAACGAAACAAAGTCCTAGGAAATGCATATGCCAATCACTCCTGGGTTTATAGAGCTAATTACTAATAAATAGTAGTGTTTTTTTTTTAATTATATTTTCAATGCAATCCATGCACCTTAGAAATTGGTCTAACTTCTCTCACTGCACTGCTTCACCTGGGAAATTGGAATGCAGTATTTTTCTATTTTAACTTGCAATCTCAGCTGCTGTGTCCTGAGCATCTATTAATATGATGGAGTATTTTTGCTTCAGTAGATCCCTTTCATTGTCCTCACCAACCATTTATGATTTTCTGGTTGACAGGATTACACAAATGTGCTCAGGCATTACAAACAAGAGTACTTGCTTTTCATACAGAATAGCAGAGAAGAGCATGGTAAGGCATAAAGAAAAGTTGAGGAGATCTTATTGGAACAGAAACAGAAAAAGGCACTGCATCTCTGTTTGATCCTGTAGTGGAATGCTCTGCCAGGCAAAGTTCCTCCAGCAGAGGCTGTGGTCAGTGAAAGTTGCAATCAGATGTTCTCCTTAAATGGATAATACCATATTTAATGGAAGCTTTAATGTGCTGAAACACTGTATCTCTTTCCAAACATCTCAGGAGCATTTACACTGGCCAATATGGGGAACTCAACTTTAGTGCAGCATCTTGTGAAATCTAAAGTGAGAAGATGGGGAAACTCGTAAGTTGGTTCAGAACTGTCTTCAATAGTGTCAGCACATTTTTGCCAATTAGCAAGCTAGAACAGGGATGCCTTTTTTAACTGTTGGCTTCTGGAGAAGAATTCCATGTCTTTATGTATGTTTACAAAGGTGTTTATATTCACACTTTTTTCCTACTTGTGACCTGAGTTGACCTGATCCGGTGGGGTCTTAGCCCATGTTAGTATAGCACTGGGTTCAAGATAATGTTCTTTGCTTTTCACTAGGGGTTAAATGCACAGGTACGGGAATATATCATTGTGTTCCAGCTCCTGGTACAGAGGGAGCTCCTGCGGGAAGACGGTTGTCTGCATTCCTCTACAGAGGCATTTGCTAAGTAATCCAGGTTTAGGATACAGTGAAGACAAAGGAAGAAAAGAGCAGTTTCATGGCTAAGCAGATGGATCAAATCTTAACATTTGCCATCAGATCTGAGTTGGTTAACAAGTCATTTGTGAAGCCTTAAGGGCAGTGTCCTCTCTATTGTTTTCCTGATCAGTTGATTTCTTATAAGCTTAATTAATATTTTCCCCATGGTTTTTATATCCCTGAATGTGAAACACTGAAGATTATTTTGCAAGATATGGGACAAGTTTGTCTAATGGAGTTAAAATCTTAGTACTAGTTGCATAAATCTTTCAGTGAAGATTTTTGAAAGATCTTTCTTTTTCTGCTTTATGACTTATACTTCATGGAAGAACTTTCTGCATATACTCCTGCATTTAACAAGCAACTCTTGGCAAGAGCAGGAAAGTTAAAGAAGTTCAAACTGCAGCCAAAATTCACACTTTTTCCTTAACTTCCCCACCTTCACTGCTGAATCCCTTTTCAATCTATGTAGAAAAACAATGAAAGTAACATCATATATGTTAGTGGGTTTTCTCTTAAAAATATTTTGAGTATTATTATGCTCAGTCATAGCCATAAAGAGGGACAATAACACACGCCTCTCTGGATCTTGACGTATCTGACCAAGCAGCAGCTACTGTCCCTCTACTATTGGGTGGGATACAGTGTAAAAGGAACAAGAAATATGGACATCGTCCTTTTAATTATACTTCCTACCTGCTCCTAATACATTATGATTCTGTTGTTTTGTTTGCTTTTTTAGGTTGGCAACACAGACCTTTTGCAAAGAAGGAGTAAAACTGGTGATTTTGCTTCTGAGATTCATTCATTCTGCAGTATAGCTAGATTTTTCTGGTGCAGTACCTGACATAAAGCTGTAGTTTAGTCTGATACACCATTGTCTCCTCCTAAATTTTGTGGATATTTTTAATTCTATACCTGAGTTTACTTCTACTATGTGTCTTACTTGACATGTGCATAGACTAACAAAAAATGCAGGACACTGCATGGATTCACAAGAGAAACTCTTGGATAGAATCCTCTAGTGAATGTTGCCAAAGTCAAAAGAAGACTCACAGCAATGAAGTAATTAATTCCTTCTTGTGCCATGGATCAGAAATTAAAGAGAAATGCATAAAAGCATTAGCTAGAAATGTAGAATTGTCTCATTTTGCATTTTTTTCAACATTTGGCAACTACAGATAATGCATTCTTGTGCAATTCAGTGCATGCTTCTACAACTAATTGAACCCGTGGGGTTTTTATTTCTTTAATCAAATACTAAAGAGAGGGCACAATCACACAGGAAAAAAGTTACTCCATGTTCTTCTGCTAAACATAAAGAAAGCCACATCCTACAAAGTCTTACACAGATTTGCAGCCTGATGACTTCCGTATACATCTTCTTACAAATGGTGCAACTTGTGTAGAAGGTGTTGCTAAAGGTATTAACATGTTTTAAAGATATAAAGCCTCCTAGAATTTGTTTACTTTTTCCCAATCCTGTAATCAGTACGTATCCTCCACTCTATTTTCATTGGTTTAGTGATTAAGCAGTTTTGATCCTGAAAACTTTAGTAGGGCTGTTTCACAGGAGACAATGTGTAAATCTGACATGACATTTTAAAATAAATAGTTTTTATGAACTATGGTATTTCAGACCACTGTTTTAAGTTTACCCCAGAAAACCTTCAATACAATATGAATCCATAATTTCTATATCCACAGTTCTACAAGATCCAAAATAACTCAAGAGTCAAACCTGTACGGGTCTGGGGTCATGATTAAAAACTAGTACAGTAAATTTGGTAAATACTTTCACATCTTGAGGTACAGAGTTTTTTTAAAAATCAACAGCATATGGTGATAATTTTTTATATGAAAGTGAAATTCCTCTTACTGAGTATTTGTCTGCATACAGCAATGGCAATACTAACCCAAGAACGTAAGTAAAGAGATGAAAGAAGAAATCGGTAAAATATTATTTTCACTGATATTGATTTTTTTGCTTGACATCAGATTTGGCTGTTATTTTGGGCTTTGTGTCCTGTAGCTGGAGCTGATAACTAGACAGTGCTATCAGTTTTTCTGCTGAGAAATTACAAATATAATTTTCTACCTAAATGTTCCCTCTTTTCCACTAGCTCTTGGCTCTCCTACACCACTGGTAGACATTGTTGAAATCAGGGAAACATAGGAAGAAAGATAGTATCTAGTATAGTTTAAGGTATGGTAACTTACCACAAGCCACTTAGTATTTAACACAGGAATAAATCCATGTAAATAGGAGAAATGACTTCATTTTTTCTGTGGCATTAGCCTATTGGGTTAACTGCTTAAATATTTTTAACTTTTCTTGAGAAAGTCTTTCTTCTCATATTGCACGTGTGAAAATATAGTCTACACCTTTAAGGGTTATGAATTTATTTAAAAAACAAAAGGAAACAAAAGTTTTAGTCTTTTAATATTCAAAAAGATTTTTCTTGTCTTTCATGAACTTAGGCATGCTAGCATGTGAACAGAAGCAGCTGCATGCCCACCTTCACATCCTCTTTCAGTAGGGACCTTTTGGAAACTTGAATACCTGGTTTTGCTCTCCAGTATCTTTCCTCTCATCAGTTTATTTAAAGTCACTGTTCTTCTACTGCTTCATTCCATCAACTCTTTCAAATTCTGTTACCCAATCACTTTCTTTCTTAATTTCTCTCTTCTTTCTGGCAATTCTCATCCCACTTAAAAACTGCTGCCTCTGCTGTTTTCTTCTTTTTTTTTTTTTTTTTTTTTTTTTTTTGTAAAAAAGTTTTCATTTTGATAACAAGTTATTTTCCAGATCATAGCGGCTATATTAAACCTACACGTTAAAGTAAAATTTGCTGAGTTCTAGTTCTTACATTAAAAGTGAGTTATGCCAAGCCACTTAGTGTATTAGCAAAAAAAAAGAAAAAATAAAAAAAATCCCACCTTGATGGGTTCTTACATTAGCTATAATAGCAAGTCCTCCATTTTTCTCACAATGATTAAAATATTGATGCTATTCTATGGAACAGAACGTACATAGTTTTTCACCTTAACTGTTGGGAAACTAAGTTACAACAGTTTGCCTGAGGTCAGCAAGAAATTGTACAAAAAAACTATTAACCACAGGTGTGACTGGGTGGAGGCTTGTTAAATTATATTCAGTGGACAAACAATACAATGTTTTTTAAGCTTTTTTTTTTTCCTAGAGCAATTAAGATAAGGTTCCTTTTTACTTCACTGTGTTTCTTGTAAGGTGTAGCTTCTTATACGTGTCTTATGGTTCCTCCACAACAGAAATGATAGGAAAGCCCTCCAGAGCATTACGGAAACTGATGTGAGCAGGAGTTATTAACAGACCTAGCCTTTGGGAAAAGTCTGTCTTATCAAGCTGTGAAGTTTAAGTTTATTCTGACCACTCTGTGTCCACAGGCTTGTGAAGGGTTGCTGACCTCCTGTCAAGTTTTCATCTGAACTGTCAGCTTCCAAAAAGCTGTGCTTACGTCCCAATGCAAGCAGAGTTTGTCAGGTTTCCTTTGCTTTCCCTCTGTAATAGAAACAATGAATAAATCAGGCCTGTTAGTTAGTGTTCAGGACCTTTTAGAAAGTGAACTTATTGGGGGAATTCATGTGAGCTGCTAGGTGCCAAATAGCTGTGTGGAAAGCATTAGCATGTTGTCTATGATAATTAGAGTACCTTTCAAAAGAAGTCTTGTCTGTTTATGATGAATACTACACATTTTGATAGAGATTTGAGGTTGTTAGTTTTATGGTGTCCTCTAATGTAACTGAGTGGGATGATGAACTCCTTCCTCACAAATACAATAGACTTCACAGTAATGTAATCACATATTAGTCTGTAATAGACAGAGTTTCAAGGACTGAATTGCTGCAAAGGACCATTTAAGATGACTACTGAAACCTGCTCCTAGGATCTTTCCACATGACTGTTTTGCAAGGTGCCTGGGGGAACCCTGCTGTGGCTGGCTGTCCCACACGTGGTGCCTTCATAGCTCAAGCACCAGAAAAGCCTCATGGCGCTCACACCAGCTGCTAGTTGTATACAGCCTCACTATTGTTCCTGGCAATAGTGAAAACCCATGACTGTAGCTCAGTAATAAAACATTGTTATCCATTTCTTTTGCACTAGCGTATAAGGACAGGCACGCACCTCAGCAGCCAAGGATAACCCATTAGAGACGCATCAGTGCATTGGACTAGGGAAATTGAAGGTATTATCTAAAATAGCATCATGAAAATCAACAATGAATGTGGGCTCTTGAATCAAAATATCTGGCTATGGTTTTGTCATAGTGAGCAATATTTTTCATACTGTTTTTAGCTCAGGACATGGCTAAGAAGACTACAGCAGTGAGAGCATATCCATTCGGTTAATGGGAAAGCAGTTCAGAAGTGGAAAGAATGACAGATTTCTGGCCATTAAACAGAAAAAATAATAATAATAATCTCTGTTGTATTTGGCAACTGATTTCTGCCTCTGAGCCCCGAGCAAAACTATCCAATTTTATCGTGTACCACCACAAACACTTCAGTATGTGCAGTCTTGACTGGTGGTGTCATTGCTGGCCTGATATTCCTCTTCACCACGATGCCACTCTCTTGCTTAGGGAAACAAAACTGTTTCTGTGGCAATATATCAGTCCAGACTTGGAGAATGACTAAGGTTTTTGGGACAAGTGAGCAATGAAGATGGCTGTAGATCAATTAAGGATCAGTAAAGAGTGAGTTAAGAAACCTCTGCATATTTTTTCAGGGATGATTGAAAGCCTCAAGCTTTAGAGGTTGCTTTCATACATTCTATGGAAATTACTAAGACAAAGATGATTCCAAAAAGACAGGTGTGGTAGGTTAACCTTGGCTGGCTGCCACCCAGCTGCTCTCTCATGCCCTCTCCTTGGCAGGATGGGTGGAAAAAAGAATATGAAAAAGTCGTGGGTCAAGATAAGGACAGGGAGATCACTCACTAATTACAGTTATGGGCAAAACCAACTTGACTCGGGGAAGATTAATTTAACTTATTGCCATCTAATAACATATTAGGCACAGGGGATGAGGAATCGGGATTGTTGTCTGTCCATAACACTTGTCTCCACCCTTCCTTCCTCCTCATGCTCTTCTCTTGCTCCATCGTGGGTCCTTTCCATGGGGTGCAGCCCTTCAGGAGTGGACTGCTCCAGCGTGGGTCCCCCATGGGTCATAGGTCCTGCCAGAAAACCTGCTCCACAGGCTGCAGCTTCCTTCAGGACATATTCACTTGCTGCAGTGTGGGGTCCTCCACAGACTGCAGAGGGATATCTGCTCTACTGTGGTCCTCCATGGGCTGCAGGTGACGACTTGCTTCACCACAGTTTTTACTGCAGGCCGCAGGGGAATCTGTGCTTTGACACCTGGAGCACCTCCTCCCCCTCCTTCTTATCTGACGTTGGTGTCTGCAGGGCTGTTTCTCTCACACTTTCTCACTCCTTTTCACCCTTTCTTAAATGCGTTATCACAGAAGTGCCACGAGCATCACTGATAGGCTCAGGTTTGGTCAGTGGTGGGTCTGTTTCGGAGCCAACTGGAACTGTCTATGTCCAACATGGTGGCAGCTCCTGGTGTCTTCTCACAGAGGCCACCCCTGCAGCCCCACCCCACCGCTACCAAAAACTTATCATACAAACCCAATACAACAGGGCATTTGTGAGTTCAGGATTTAACCCAAAGGAAAGTTTATACCTTATGCCCATCCAATGGCTGTGATCAGGAGTGTTCAACAACTACGTTTTAAACAGCTTTCAGGTTGCAGATAGACATAATTGTAACTTGTAAAAGCAGCATATCAACAGATAGCACACCATGCAATAAGATGAACTGTCTTGCCAGGTGGTTTAGACATATAAAGGGAAATACATAAAAATAATACTAAATTAAGAGAAACTAAAATAGCATTTCTTTGAGACACCACTCAGACAATTTTCTGAGGTCTCACTGAAACCAGTTGTAAGTTTTCTATAAACCTGCACAGAGCAAGGATTTGAGCCTCCAAATTTGCATCAGGCAAGGATGTGGGGTAAGGCACATGCTAAAAACACTCTGCAGAGCATGATGGAGTTTCACATTGGCCAGGATGGGCTGAACTGCTAAACAGATCTCATCTTCCAGGCATGGGAAGTACTGCGTGAAACTAGTACTCTTAAATTATGGTTTAGAATATTTTCTTAGGCAAAATCTTTGGGAACAAGAAGAGTAACAGTGAAGTTTTGTTTGAAGGCATATAATGCACTGCCTTTGTCTGTGACATCAATCTTTTTATTGATATTGAAGATAGGATTTAGTCAGCTCTAGGCTGCATCTCCAGCAATATTTGATAAGTTCTGGGCAATGATATCAACTAAATATCATTGTAATTAAAACCAAGAAACAGCCTGACAGAACAGAAAGCCTTTTTGTACTGTTCTTGGTTTGCTCTACCCAATTCATCATCCCCGTGATGATCAATGTAATCAAGGGAGGAAAAAAAAGGCAGCTTGTACTTGACACCTGACCGGAATAAGCAAGAGTTTAGGAAGAAATTTTTTGATTAGTTTTACCTCCAAATTTGGTGCCTCCTGAGTGATGTGTTTCCAAACACAAAGCCTGACAGCTGGGAATGTTTATGGTGAAAACAATAATCTCAATTTCTGGTTTTCCTTATAAATAGTTTATGCCCTTTAATGGTCTGATGGACTTCTTTAAGAAGGTCATTAATTAAATGTAACATTGTATTAGCCCATGTATAAAGACTGATGGAATTAAAATAATGTAAATAATTTACATATTCTGCAGAGTGTCCTGTGGTATTTCACTGGAAGAAGTGAAGAAATTTATGTCTGGCAGGACTTTCAATTTATGAGCCAGGATCAGATGGAGAGATGAAGAGAATAAACAGAAATGTTTGTTTCCCTACAAGAAATTCATAGGAAATATGAGTACAATTCTGGGTAACAAACTATCCATTTAGAAAACATACCAACTGTCAATGAAAGAAAATGCCTTAAAATGTGCTAAGTGAATTCAGCATACTGCTGCTCAAAACACACTGCTCACCAAGGTGCCTGAAATTGAAAAAAAGTATGCCTTGCCATAACTTTATCAGTTGTACCTGGAACAAAAGGCAGGTAGTGTACAAAACACAGCAATAACTAACCTTCGACTGGAGGACAGGAAGATGAGTGGTCCTTCCTTGTGATCCGTGTAAGGTCAGACCTCAATTAGGGTTTTAACTGATAACAATATTTATCTATTGCTTTTATCAAAATATGAAGTAACAGATTTGTCTTAGCCACATTATTATTTTCGTTGATAAGTAATAACAGTGCCATTTGTACATTTCCCCTCAAGATGACTTCATGGTTTAACTCCTACATTTTGAAAGTAGGAAATAATGAGCATAAAATTCACACATTCTTTAAAAAATAAGTCTTTTAGTTACTTCCAAAACCAAGTTTCAAGTGTCCAAAAGAAACATGCAATTGGTATTCTAAGGTGGAGGACAACATGCACCTTCCTGCACACACTTTAATATGAATGTATGCTTTAAGCTGCTGTGCTAATGCTTTGCACTACTGTTTAAGTTAGGTGGTACCTGCAGTGAAGGAACAATCTTACATGCATGTCCTTTTACATCACTGGAACACTGTAAATAATGAAATTAGAAATATTTCTTGGTATTCCTGTTATTAAACATAATGAATAAAATCACACAGGCAGCTTTAATTTAGACATTTTCCCTATTCTCAGTACTTGATTGTGGAAACATAATGGTTCTTTTTTTTCCCTTTGTTTCCAGTTATCTTTTTTTTTTATTTTATTTTTAATGCAGCAAGATTGTATTCTTTCCTAAATCTCTAAATAATTAAACTGAAAACAAAGAGATTTCTTTATACAGAATCTTATTAGCATCTATCTAGATTGATTTGCAGCAGGACTGGCATTTGTAGGTACAGCGTCTTGTCTTGCTTGGGCTAACGGTGAAGCAGCAGCAGGCAGCCAGCCTGTGCATGCTCGGCAGTAACAGGGAAATGGAAAGAGGTGAGGATCTGGGGTTTGATTCCAGCTGAGGGAGAGGAACGTTATGTAATAAAGCAGGAACTTTCTGCTCCACCCATCCCACCTGCCTCCAGCCTAGTCCTGGCACTGGCTCTCTGCTTCAATGACTTTGTTTGTGGGATGCTTGTCAATGCTTAACTCGACATTAGTAAATTAAATAGGGCCAGGAGTCAGGTCTAAGCACTGTCCTGGGGCTGTCTGTGCTGATTAATTGCTATCATTGTCTCTGGTATGGTTTTGGTCAGACATCAGACCATCATGGACAACACTCAGTCAGGGTTCAGGGAGCAGTCCCTGGACCAGAGGCTCTTCTGCAGGCGCCCCGGATGAAGCCACTGTGTTTTGGATGAAAAGGTGTCTAGTCATATCATGTCCAAGGTGAACGGCATGTACTTGAGGATTCTAGAGCTCTTAGAAACCAATCCATAAATTGAGTGTTCAAAGAGAAATGAAGTAGTGTTTACTTACCACATAAATGTCTAACTTTGATCCTGTGATCACTATAACATTTACATTAAAGAGCGAATTGAGCAGTTTGCATTGTCTATTAGGCAGGCCACCAACTCAGGGTTCTTGTCAAACATTTATTTGTTAATAATTCATAAAAGGTGTTGCTTGCTACAGCTATTTATGGATATTGACAGGTGTGTCTAATAAGGAGGGACAAGGTGGTTGATGTTGTTGTTGTTATTATTATTATTATTATTTAATCTGTTACCTGTTCAAGCTAGTAATTTGCAAGCATATCTTAAGGACTGACATTGCAGAGTCCCCAGACCAGATGCTTTTGAGCATTGATGTAAATCTGCAATGCCTTCACTGACCTGGATGGAACCAAACAGATCTGTATGCTCTGAAGAATTCTTCCTTTCACCCTTTATTTTTACAGTGTCTCCTGTCCACAGGGGGCATGCTCTCTAGTAACATCTTCAGGAACTCTTGAGGAGGAAAATGAAGGATTGAATATGTTTTTCCTCATATGATTTGCTTTATCTGTGTACTTTTGCCTTGTGACTGCAAAGAGGCAGTTAGTTAAAGGACCCAAATGATGTGTGTGTGTATGTGTGTGGAGGTAGAAACACAAGAAAACAGCAAGCATAAGATAGGGAATATTTCTGAATGCCAGAAAAATGAATGATGAGTCCAAAAGTCACACTAACAATGTCAGGCAAAGTTAGATCTGTAAAGAAATCCCATAAAACTTTATTTCCATTAAAACTTCTCGTAAGCATAATTGAAGACATTTAACAATCTAGTATAGCGAACATCCAGTCTCCTAAAAATAATTTGTTCTACAGATAGTTACCACTTGGCTGAATTATTGTTTATGGCTATTAAATAATTATTCAAGTGTACAGCTTTGGGTACGTAAATGTTCTGTGCCTCCTGATGAAGAAGATCAGGTTAAATGCTAAATATGCACGATATAATATTCAATTCGTTTACCATATTCTGTGGCAGTAATAATCACCAAGAGAAATGGTTAGTTTTCTGCTTTTATTACCATCCTTTTTATGCAAAGGAAAAATACTACATTATTAAGTTTCACTTCTTACCTTTATGACTGACACTTCCCTTTTTCTCAGGGATAACAGGTGACATAAAATAATAAAAGCTGTGTCCGGGCTAATCAAGAGAATTGAAAGAAGATCTATCAATGAAATAAAGTACTGATTTTTCTTCTTTGATGGTTATGTTTGTGCCTCAGCTCTTCTTGATTGTTACTTTTGGGCTTATTAGTTTTACTTTTTCTAAGATGCTTTACCTCCAGTTAGCAAGCAAGTAGCAACCTTCAAAGACTAAGATTTCTTGATATCAGCACATTGTTCTCAACTAACCTGGACTGTTTGATGGGCTTTGAATTCTTCAGTGCTAACATTCAGGCGTGGCCCTTCTTTACCTTAGAACCTGGCAGCTAGTGGTTGACTGAATCTCAATGGGGATTCAACTTACATATTATTAGGTTTAGTTTTCATTACTATAAAGCAGTAAGTATTATTTTGCCAACTAAGTCATGTTTGAGACTCACTGTCAGGCACAGAAATCTTTGTAATGCAGGCAAGCCTGAGAGTTTATATCAACATGATTTGTGTTCCTGCACTTGAATTTTCTTTTAGTAATCCTCAGGATAAAGCAATTTTTTGATCATTTTGGAGGAACAAGGAAGAGAAATCAGCACAAATCTGTACACGTATGTATAAAGGGTAGGTGACCTGTCTATTTAATAACTCTTGGCTTCCTCTTTATTATATATCCAGACACTCACATAAGCACACATCCTCTAATGCAGGAGTGGTGCGTCCAGCGAGTCCATCAATGTTCTGTTATGAACATGCGGTTGAGCTACTTTATGAAGTGCTCCTTATACCTTAAGATATTGTTCTTACTAAAGACATCCTGTACAATAACTACAATTAAAATCACAAGGTCATAGAGTTCCACATTTGCTACAATCCAGGTGTTACCATAAATGTTTTTCGTTAGATTTAGAACAGAATTATAAACTTTGTGGAAACTAGAGAGACTCATAAAAATGGAAATGCAAACATTAGATCAAATTAGCATGTCTTGTCTTAGCAAATCATGTAATTAGCTGTACCTCTCAGCTTCAGGCTAGCCATACTTTATTTACATAACAACACAGCATTTTAGCTTTTTTGAAAGACAGAGTTAAGAAAACGTTATATCATTTATTTTCTTGTCTTTCTCCAAATCAGTCAATGCTATGGTACATTTCAAATCATTCAATATCCAGTGAATCTTATTTATATTATCTTACCGTAAGGGTTATAGTATTCTAGTCTCATGCATAGCTGGCACTGAGCATTTTTGACAAAAAGAAAGCAATTTTATTGATTAGAATAATTTTGTCTAAACTAGTAAGTACTTTTGAAAGACATTTATGTGCTACATTTGAGAATGAATGCCACAGCAATGATCAGAGAACAATAACATATATCTTCCTTCCTCTTCAGATTAAACTCTTCTCTTTATAATCAAACAAAGGTCCCACTGAACACAATGGAAGTTATGATTTGAAAAAGGAAGAAAAGAAAGAAAAGGTCTGGAGTGAGCAATTTGTTTAAGGTGATAACCATAAAGTAGAAGACAATGTAGAGAATTTGTAACTGGGGTCTTTAACATATAGATTGCATGTGGAGGGAAGCAGAACTGAATGAGAAATACCCTGGCAAGAGTGACCGCCACCAGCACTAAAACCCGGGTTGCTGGACTGAAATGGAAAACAGGACAGACCTGGAGCTTCTGCTCCCTTTGCAGCAGAAGGAACGTCCTCTTCCGCCAGTTGTTCCTAGGGCACATGGGGACTCACCCTCCTCGTCCTCCCCTCTCAGCTCTGCCTGCCTGAAAAATGTGAGAGGAAAAGGAGTAGGAAGGAGAATAAAAAATAGAGGAAGGATGACAAAGCTCCCTAAATCCGTGATCACATTGTGTGTAGGTGCTCCCTGTGTGTAGGTACAAATGAACACCCTAAAACAAAGGTATGGAGAGAATTTTTAGCAGTGGCTGAGCAGACCTATGACCTAGTCTTAGACAACAGTATGTCTTAGGGCTAAAAGTGGCGAAATCCACAAAATGCCCATCCAGTCTTCAAGCTGGTAAGCTCAAGTCAGTGTGACGCTTTCTAGGGAAGACTACTTATTTTGAACAAGATGGCTTGGATTTGACTCTCATGAATAATTAATTGTTCAAACTACTGGTTATAAAAATCCCAGATCTTCAGCTAACCCCTCAATTTTCTGCAGGCAGTAATTACTCACACATACAGAAAGCGCTAACAACTTACCACCTGTCTTTTGATAACATGCTGCTTTCTTCCATTGTTTCACAACTGCTCCATTCTCCTCTATTATTTCAGTAGCATAAGTTATAATTAAAGCAGTTGTTTTCGGCTTCCACTTGTCTTGTAGGTTCCAGCTTCTATTTCAGATTTGTGCTGAAAAGTTCATTCATGTTTTTCAGCTACCCTGTGTTTTAATGAAAACCAATTAATTATTCTTATAAGCCTCATCCTGGCAAAAGGAATTAATGGAGGTCTAAGTCCTAAAGAGTTGCCTGGATGGGCATAAGGCAACACTGGCATTGAAAAGTTCAGAGTAAGGTCAGATTTTCTGAATGAGAATGGAAAGTTTTTATTTCATGTCAACTTGCTTGGAAGCAAACTGGAAGATACATCTCCCAAAGAACACGGCTGGAGGTATCTAATTGGGAAAAGTGGTACCAAGACCCTGCAGCACACTGAGGTGACCTACTTGCATCCTTCTTGATCTATGTCATTTGGAAGTGTAGGGAGAAAAACATTACAGAAACCCTTAGTTTCTCTTCTATTGTTAGCTACAACATAATACTAAAAATAGCCATATATTCAGATATCTGTAGTATGAATTGTTCTTGGGGCTCATGTTTTGGAGGGTTTTTTCCTCATAGCTAAGACTTACCCAGATTTTGGTAAGCCATCTGTCGAATGAAAGAATATTGAGCTCTTTCCAAAGTGCAGGGATAGTAATTCCAGCAGTTAATAACAAGAGATGAAATAATACATACTGAGCAAGGCTAGCAGAGTAATTATCAGCTCTTAATAAAGCTAAAGTAGAGGATAATGGGCAATTCATTTAAAATGAAATTATATATTTTTTCCACCAATGAGAACCAGTTTCTGGACAATACCACCACATATGAATATGAGCACATTTGCCCACATTCTCTTAAACAAAAATCATTGCTGACAATGACACTAACAATATGGTAGGAACATCCTCAATCTGCTTAATAGATGAAATTCAGTTTGTGCAGAGGGTCTGAATAGGGCTAGGCAAGTAGTATGACCGTTGCAATTTTAGATAATGAAAGAGAGATTCAGAATATAGTCAGAGAATGCAGGCTCAAATTCCTGTTGAATCTGATATGTTACTAGTCAAACACTTTATTTTTGAAATATGGTTTTCTGAATTTATACTGTGGGCATGTAGCTGACACAGCAAAGCAAATTAATTAGTGTAAGTTACATGTTGCTGTAAATTGTCCCTACACCTCAGGAGCTGAGCATAAATATGCCCCCAAGAGGAGGAATTACACCATTTTTCCTTCACTGAAGTTTATTTTGGATTTTTGGCATAACCTTTTCATCTGGGATTTAAATATTATACTGCACTGAGCACCTCATAAAACTTTTAACTCCTGTTGAAGCCAAGGTACTTGAGAGGACTCAACAGCACAGGGAAGTGCAGGTCTGGGGCTGATTCGCACTTTACCTGGCTGGTTCTGGGGGGGCTAATTCTGAGCAGACTCATCTGCCACTGGCCTCTTGGGAAGGTGAGGAGACGGCTGTGTAATGCAGTACAGACCTTCACAGTTCAACTGGAATGTGTGTTGGGCTGGGGGAGCATTCAAAGGTTTGGAGAAATGGGCCCCTTCTTAAAACAGTATTAATGACATTTTGTTTAATTGCTGTTATTAAGCAGCACTGAAGAAAAAATGTTCTCTTAACTCAGACATATAATTCCTTTCCTATCTCAGTTGTATATGAAGTGTTAAACAACATATTTTTAAAAATCTCTTTTTTTTTTTTTCTAGAAAGGATGTATTACCTGAGATTGTTTTCCCTATAGCTGGTTTTTAAGATATACTAGAAGTTTCAGAAGCCTTGTTTTCTTTGCTTTTTTCATTGAAATTTGTGTTTTTTTTATTTAAATTCATACTTAGCAAATAATAATATTGTTGTGCTTTTGTTTGTATTATGGAAATGATACAATCAATTTGAGATGCAAAAAAGAGTTATGAAATAAATGCAGCTGGATACATTTTCAAATATTTTCCCAATGCTGTAAAAACTGGAGATTTGTAAAACAAGATGTTAAAATGTTAATGATCTACTACAATAAAAAAATCAAATGCACCAATCCCATTATAATGCAGATTCATATACTATATGGAGCTCTGGAAATTGGAAAATATCCATTCACACATTTGCAGTGTAACAGATGTGAAACCTTAATTAAGTCCACAGAAGATCACTTCCTGCATCGCTTACTATATTGATATAGTAAGCTCAGGCTCAGCTGGCTTCTTTCAAAGTTAAGCCTAGCATAGGCTTAATTCTGAGCCACGTCAAATTTGTTTCTGATATATCTATCTTCATAAAGTCCATGGAATTAGACTAGCTCAAACTTGCTGTAAGAGAAGTTGCTCATGCCTTTACATTTAAGTGCTGGTACATATTAACTATTTTGGAATACTTTAGTTGGGTTGTTTATGACGGACTTCTAATGGTATTTGCTTGCTGAAAAATATTTCATTTCCAATGCTAATGTCAAAAAATTTCTGTGACATTTGGTCATTTCAGTTAAAGCTATTTTATTCACAGGCTCATATACATTAAAATTAAAAAAAAAAACAAAACAAAACAAAACAAAAAATCCCACCAACCACCACCTCTATTTCTGTTACGGGATTTTGTTTAGAGAAGAATCCTAATCACAGAAGAGTTCATGATTAGAAATGAAAAATGGCTGAAATTTAAATCTGGATGGGGATACAGGAAGCAGACTGCATGAAAACTGCTTCTTACTTGGTGCATAAATGTTGGCTTACTCTCTTAACTTTTTAAGGACTAGAGGAAGTATGTCCCACTACGGTCAATAACTTTTGTCATAAAATTTAATCCTCTGAAACTGAAATGCATCCCAAATCACTGTTATTCCATCCTGAAATATTAGGATTTAGGTTTCTAATACTACTCTATTCCTATTTAAATTTTCTATCATTTGACATCTGTACTGTTGTCATTTCAGGCTTCTACTTTATTGGTTTCCAGTCCAAATCAATGCCATTTGTTTTAAATCACTGTTGAGTTTGTATATGTCTTCCCCATGCCAGTCCTTTATACATCTAAAAGAATGGATTTATCACCTTTTTGCTTGCTTATTTTTTTCTTTTTCTTTCTCTCCTTTTCTTTTTTTCTGTTCTTTTGGAAAAGCACATAAATCAGGCTATTTTAGTCCTCATATGAGAAAAGCTCTGTTCTCTTGATAATTGTGACAGTTCTCTCATCCAGTTCTCCCAGTCTTTTTTTTTATTTTCTTGAATAGAATGACTAAAATTTCATGTGATATTCCTAAGGAAGTACCACCACTGTGACATGAGTATTTTTGTATCATCTCAAATACAAATGCCCCAACTGATGCATCCTGCAGTCTTTTGTTCAATGTCAAAAGGATGGTTCAGTCTTGTCATTGTTAATGTGCTTTTTTTCCTCCACAAATTCCACAACTGAATTTTCAATTTATAGCCCAAAGTTTTGGATTTGGATGTACACAATGCTTATACTTTCAGCTGATGTATTTTGTTCTATTTCTGATTCCTATACTTAAAGCTATCCTTTTTTTTCCCTGAATCGTTTGCATAAGAAAGAACAAAAATGTCTCGTTGAAACATACATAGCAAAATTCTTGAGATTCCCTTAAGAAAACCTGCCATGAAGACCAGGAATAACATTAAAAAAATGCAAGCTGTGCAGTATTCTCTGTGCTCGCTTTATTTGTAAACCATTTAACATATTGTGTTTTATGTTGTTAAATGAATATAGTATCATAAATATACGTAGTAAATGCAACATAGCTATATTAACATTCCTATTGGGAACTGGATTCTTAGATTTCCTGCTTAGGAGTCCCTAAGAACATTCTGGTGTATGCTTAATTATATTCATGTGAGTATTCCCAGTGAAACCGTTGAGATTACCTTAGGTGGAAAGTTGTGTACATGTGTCAGTCCTTGTAAGATCTAGATATTCAGGGAGTCAGCTCAGGAATCCAAAGCCTGATCCAAAGGTGATGGCCGACTGGTGTTATAATATATTAAACTGAAAGCCTCAACACAAAACAATGTCTTACAACATTCTGACACCTATACCTTGGCTCCACAGCTAATTATAATTGATTTGTCAATCTGAATTTCCTATTTGCCAACTTCATTTTATAGAACCTTGTGAGATAAGCTGTGTATGTTCCTTTAATCATCACAAATTAGCAGAGGAGGTTGAGAGCAAACAAAGAATGTGCATTTAATTTGTATAATAGCAAAATTTGATTCAGGTTGTGAAACATACTTGGTTTTCTGTTCTTAAATGAAAAACTCATATTTCTTTCCACCAGTGCATTGACATATAAAAACATCATCATAAATTAGCAAGTTCTTATACAGTCTTCAAATTACTGCATTTTAATATATTGTAGGCAAGATAATGGATGAATAACATACTGCCAGCACTCCAGATGTGGTCATGAAACTGCTAGGTACAGAAAGCTAAAAAAACAGATGCACATTTTCAAATGGGGTTTAAAAAGGCTGTTATGAAGTTGTAGAAATATAACCCTGATGCCATTATACTGTCTTGACTGAGAAGACTGAAAAGATTAATGACTCTGAAAGAGTTTCCTCTTTCTGTTGATTTAGCAAAGAGGACAAGCATGGGATATCTGGGGAAATGGGAAGATAGCAAAGAATGGATTTGATGAGATATGGGCAAAACACGTACGCCTACTTCTGCCAGAAGAAGCTCTTGGTGAGATCCAGCTTAGCAGTTCCCACCCTTGGTATTAGAACGTGAGTGATTTTTTGCAATCTGCTGTAGAAACAAAGTAATGAGACTTTTTAGGAGTGGAATTTTCTTTCTCTGTCATGACTGCAATGGTGGGGACTGACTGGGGTTCTCCATAGAAGAGCCAAAGGCAGTTTTATCAGGTTAAAAGTAGCTTTATCCTCGTTACTGCTTTGTAGGTGTGTGGGGTGGAGGAGAGATCCTCAGGACATCAAAAACAGAAGCAAACTGCAGAGAAAATTGCCTCTAAAAGAACAGTGGTGAGACTAGATGTTCCGCTAGTACCACTTCACTGAATGAGGAGGCACATCTTTTCTCCCTATGCTGAAATATCATCCAAGGGGAGACAAGCAGGACCTGAGCAAGTACGTGTGTCAGATTGGGAAGGTCATAAACTGACAGTAGGAATAGGGAAGGGAAGAATAAGTGTGATGAGTTTCTGCTAAATATTTCCCAGATAGATAAAAATTGCAACAATTTCAAACCCATCTGTCACACCTTGTCATTTTTGTGCATGTCTAAGACAAGAAAGCATGATGCATCATCACTGATCAAAACTTTGTTGATATTACTTATAAAGAAACCCGGCTTGGTAGATTTTGAAGAACCGAAACTAACAGGAAGATCAAAACCACATAAAGATTCACAAAACAGTTTTGCTCTCCCAAAATTTACACACTAAAACATTTGTCTAAAAGGGCAGTCCAGTGTCTTCAAGGTTTGTTTGAAATACTTGAATCCCAGGAAACATAGATTTCTACAAATTCTTCACCCTAACTAAAACCTAATAACAAGTGATTTATTGGAAATTAACTTAAAAAAAATCATATGGATCTGAGCTTCAGAATTGGTCATTACACTATTTTTGTTCCCTCTTCTGGGTAGAAAATAACTTCTTTGGCAACTCTTTACCAAGTATGATGAATCATTGCGATAGTGCTGTGATGTAATGACCATCATGATGTACATGTCTCACCCTTTTCCCTGCCACCCCACCCTGGATCTTGCCTCAGTTCACAACACTGGACACATTTGATTTAGCCCACAGCAATCAGAATGAAAGTTGACCTCCCTTAGACCAAGTATCCACTCCAACGTGCTGAGCTCAAAATTATAATGACCCCAGTACAGACCTAAATACCCAGTGATCCACCAGTGACTCGCACAGGTTCTCATACCTACTTTATCTGTCATATCTACATCGTGTTTTGTGTGGATCAAAGTCACGTATAATGACTGTGCGGTTTTGCTGTTTTTTTTTTTTTTTTTCTCAATGTTTAGGGATGTTTAAGTCAACACACTGNACATCTTTGTCAGGTGTTCCAACTGAGACTTCACCAGTGGTAAAATGAGAACAGATTATCTACCTCATTCTTTTACACAGAGTATACCAAAATGTAGAGTCAAAAATAGTATTTGCTTTTGTTATCCCATGTTTTTCCTTTTTGACCTTTCTGATTTCATGACGTTGGTTCTATTTCAAAAGATGACTTTTTGTTTTCATCCTGATCTTGATCTAAAGGGTTTTCTAGCCCTGTCTGCATGGTATCAGCTGCAAACAGCATAAATTGAACCTTTATTCCATCTTCTGTCACTATAGAAAAATATAACTGAGCTCCGAAGAGTCCCCTTTGAGACTTTAAGATGCTTCTAATGTTGGTGATAAGTACTTGTTCTCAGTGATATTTTTCTAACCAATTGCACACCTACCTGACATCTTTACCATGCTTCCTCAGCATGCTTCTGAGAATCACATAATCACAGAATACCATTTGAAACAGTGCCAAAAGTAAGACTGAATTCAAAGTATATTACATTTACTACCTTTCCCTTATCCTTTAAATGACTTGTTTTATCAAAAAAAAAAAAAGTTTGTTTGGCTTGATTTATGCTTAAAGAACTAATGTTGAATGCTTTTTATCACCATCTTACCTTCTAGATACTTATACTGATTGCCTAATGATTTGTTGCAGGGATTAAATTTGAGTGCTGTGAGCTATAATTTTCCAAGTCCTCCATACTCTTCCTTTCAAGGATAAATAATATGTTTGTTATTTGGTTCTCCACAATTCTTAAACATAATTGCTAGTGATTCAGCTATTATATTGCCTAGTTCCTTTAGTGCCCTAAGGTGAATCAGGACTTCCTTACTTGAATACATCTATCTCATCTAAAACATATTTAGTCTAGGGTTTTTGAACATTTTATTTTTTAAATTAATATATTTAAAGATTTGGTTACTGTCAATATTTTGTTTTGAAACTGGGACAAAGGTATTTAATGTTCAGCTTTTCTCTGCCTCATTCACTTCTAGCTCTTCTTTTTTATTAACTGATCTACACTTGTCTTTTTTTTTAAACCCATAATATGACACTTTTTGTTCTGCATCTTGCTCCAGTTTGTAGGGATACTCAATAAAAAGTAACACCAGCTTTCCACTTCTGTGTTTTCACAGGTGTAACTCCATGCATAAGTAAACTATGTTATGAATTACAGAATCACCCTACTGTTGCCCTCAAGGACAAATCCATAACGTGAAGGAATTAGTAGACTAACTACATTTTACACTAGGAATTACACCGGGACACTGTTTATCAATTACACCTTTCACTTTTGTTCGGTACGTCTCTGCAAGTTCTAGCAGGATTACATCAATTTACACAAAAATAAATACTGGAGTCATGTATCCTCCCAGTGTTAAGAATCTGCTACATACCCAACAAAAACCAGTTTGATATGCGATTATATTGGGAGAACTTTCTCCTATATCTTTTAAATTTAACTTCTGGACCCTGCCTTTTTCTTTGTAAACACGCAGCAAAATATCTGCAGACTGACTGCAGTACAGTTCAAAGCAAGGGTGACCCCCTAACCTGACAACACTTCAGGGTTTGTGCAGTTGTCCAACTTAAAAGGCAATGAACCAATTGGTCTTCAAGGTACATACAAAACTCTGAGTTTTAAAGACCAGCCTTTAATCCCCTAAAGGCAAATCAGAACATGACCCCATTGCTGCAGCTACCGGCTTGAACATCTGTTTCTTTTTCTGTTCTTTTATCCTTATTCTTTGTGCCCACAATCCTTTCAGTGATATCACAGTATTTCTTCTGGACCATAGGCGACACTGATGAGGTGTTCTTCTACAAAGAAGAAAAAACAAACACTCAAGGACATATCCACCAGTTTTGATCTGTGCAAATATTGGTGGTGACAGTGATGCTGCTTCCATATGATAGCTGCATTGCATCCACATGGAGATATATTGTGCTGGGACTGTCGTTCTCTCTCATGTCCATAACTTGGCAAGGAGGGTGACCTCCTTCCCTTTATCCCTCCTACACACTTTCTTCCAAGCTCGTATAAGCCGTGAATACTTTTTATCCTTGGAGTCAACTGTTTAAAAGCAACCATTCGAATGACAAGATTGTTTTTTCTGAAGCATGAGAATACAGCTTACTTGAAAGTTTTCATAGATTGCTCCCTTTCTCTGCAGATGATAATTACACTACTGCATGAGAGTATTAAAGGTCTTTTTCATAAAATAAATAAAGCATAGGTAGTGCTTGCGTGTGAACAGGATAGCATGCAGCTGCACTGAGGTAGCTGACTGGTGTACGTGAATTCTATAGCACCAGATGAAACTGTATGAGACCAGGTTATAGAAAAAAGCATTTCTCACAAGGTAAGAAATTCCTCCTTGAATGATACCTGACCTTCCAAAAGGCTATAACCGTTTCTTGTCCAATTGAATTGACAATGGTGGAAGTGAATGTGATAAGTCAAGGTACAGCAAGCACTGTTCGTGCTGTGCAAACATTACTGATGTAGGTTAAAGCACGACCTACAAAAATGACAAAGGCAGGAAAAATTCAGAATCGCAAACTCAGCAAATTGAAAAGATGCAAGAAAAATACTTTTGCTATGTGGACCTACGAAATACACTGAAAACTACAATATACTTCTAAAGATGACTATAGTGAATGTACTGCTTAAGTACCAGATTTTACCCTAACAAATGCTATAGCTTCTAATATATATAAGTGAATGAGGTTATTTTCTCAGATAGTACCGTTTATAATGTTGAAAAAGAACCCCAACAAATAGTCCCAAGTATTTAAAATACTGCTTAGGTTTCTGCTGTGCTGGGAGTCTGGCCACAGACTAAGGACTTTGTTAGCCATACACACAGCAGTTTTTCTATTATTTGAATCTATTTGCTTAATTCTTTAGAAATTTCTCAGTTGCATGTTCTGTGTTCTGAGCCAGCTACCTGATGAACCAAATTCCCATGTAGGTTATCTGTAGGTTGATATGTTGGAAGTTAGGGATGACTTTCAGCTGTGAGACTTGCTTGAGAGAAGTCTCATGAAGTTCAGCTAAGGCAAATGAAATTTTTCTACCTGGAGTAGAATAACTTCACGCAACACTACAGTCTGGGCTCCAGCTGGCTAGAAAACACTTTTGCTGAGAATGACCTGTCCATGTCGACAACAAATTGAATATGTAACCTGCAGTATGCTCTTGCAGCAAACAAGAGTAGCTGCATAAAACACAGCATTAGAAAAAGTGGAGTCAGAAGGTCAAGGAAAGCGATTATTTCCATCTGCTTGGAACTTGTAATGCCTCATCTGAAATACTTTGTCCCATTTGGGGCCCTCCAGAAGAAGTGGGGGATCAGCAAAAAAGGAAGCGTCCAACAGAGGGTCACCATGCTGGTCCAGGGGCTCAAGCACATGACAGAGGAGAGTCTAAGAGAACTAATTCTGCTCAGCATGGAGAAGAGAAGGAGAAAGGGAATCTAGCTGCTGCCCTCAACTACCTATAGGTTACAGAGAAATGGGGTTTACGCCTTTTTTTTTGTCAAGACATTGCAAAAGGAGAAGGGGCAACCATCACAAGCTGTTACAAAGGAAATTTGATTGAAGAAGGAAAAAAGAATATTAACAGGGAAAACACTAGGAGAGGGGCCCAGAGAGGATGTGATATCTTTATTCAGCGCAAGGCCCTGAACAACCTGACATAACTTTGAAGTTAGCCCTGCTTTGAGCAGGAGTTGAACCAATCAGTTCCCAGAGGTCCCTTCCAATACAACTTCCTCTATGGTACTGAATATGAGACCCTATATATAATTAAAAAATCTGAAATCTGTTTTGCACTATCAATGCAGAAACCTCTCTGCTGAGCTGAGTACCCCTCGCAGTTAACAGCTGCAGCAACACTGTGGTGGGGACTTCAGTCTCAGCTGTCAAAACTGGAAACAAACAGAAAACTTCACTATGAATAATTTTTTTCTGAATATTAAAATTCTTCCTCATGAGATATCCGAACATAGACATCATGCTGTTTACTAGTCTCAATAAGCAATGCCGTTAAAAATGGCATTATTGAAGAGATTGTATTTTCTGGACTGGGAAATGTGGAAAAGGAGTAGAAACTATGAAAAACTGCTAAAGCTGTTTAAAAAATCTTCAGTAGACTCATTTTCCAACTAAACCTGAAATTTTCTGAATCAAATGCTGTTAATTTTTTTCAAAATTGTGTTTTGGACACAAAATCCCAAATTATTCCTGTTTGATATTAATAGCTAAGACACCCACATTCCATAGGACTGGAAAATACGATACAAGATTTATTGCAGACTTGTGTCATCCCATAGTGGCAGGGAAATCAGGAAGGATGTATTAAAGGATTTCACATATGTGTAACAACCGCCTGAAATTCTGGGTCTCTGGTCTTTACCCTTAAACATGCATTACACTGAGACACTCAGCAGTATACAGTAGACACGTATTGACTGGTCAGCTTAATCATTCCCTAGGTTTTAGTTCCATTTTGATAGACTTTAGAGCAACATATTTAAATTTTTACAAGCTAAACCATATTTCATTGAAAGCCTGCAGATGAGTTTGTACTATTTGTGTAAATAATAAAACATTGCTATAAAATAAAAAAATAAAATGCTGTAATGTAACTTTTTTTTCTACATAAATAGTTTGCAGATGATCATGTTTTGTTTAGATCTGAAGCAAATCTATAACTAAAAATCGAAAAAACCCTTCAAGAAGTAGGACTTCCATCTTCTGTGCAACTCTAGTAGCAAGTAAGTAGCTATGCTAAAGAGCTAAGTCACCTTGAAAACAAAAACTTTGAGACGACATTAGAAGAACAAAGAGTTTTGCCTATAGAATATGCCACTTGCTATAAAATATGGTATTATCCAGATGTTGCTAAGTGCTGAGTATGAGCAGAAGAAAGATTATTCTTTACCTCCCATCTTATTTTAGCAGAAAGAATCCAGCTTTTTCTCCATTGCTGTTCTGGTACAGCTATTAGTGTTAACAGCTAACCCCTGGTAACAGGACAGGCTATATCAAGCTCTTAGAGTTGCTCAGTGTCAATCAATGACAATGATCCAAAAGCAGGTGGTACCACATCCCAAGTCTGGATGATCACTGTTTTCCCATTATGTAATAACTACAGAAGGAGGGGAATTGGTGATACTGCACCAGTGTGCTGAGTTACTGTAGGGGCAAACCCACTATTTTCGTTTCAAAAGGAATATGGTGGCAAGAGAAGACATTCATGCATGATGATAGAGCAAAGAAACCTGTTTGTGCCTAATGTAATGGAAAACTTGAGAATTATTCATGAATGTGAATGTGTATGCAAATCTGACCCTGGTGATACTGCCAAAGTCAGTCCATGGTGATTTGCTGAGTAAGTGCTAATCATTCAGCTTGAAATGTGGCTTTATCAGAAAAGCAATTTCGTAAAAAATCTCATGTCATTCTCTAGTTGCCTTTCTCCTGTGATCTCCGTGTCATGCTTGCTCATTTGTCAAGTTTACATTCAGGACTTTTCCAACTAAAACATCTCCTTGTCAATCAAATCATGTTTCTGCCTTGTGCATTGTTAGTGCATCTGAGATAAGAACTTAAAATTACACAAGCTCTTAACAGGGGAGTGACATTCTCTGCAGGACATTAACAGCTAAATCAAAGTATAGGACAGTGGCTGAACATGAAGTACTACTTAAGTTTTAAAACCGAGCCCTGTGCTGAAGATGAGCCATACTAGGCCATAATCAAACTAAGTCCTTGGTAAACTGTAAACTGAGGATTTACAGAAAAGAAAAGCTCATACAGGAAGATCTGGAGAATGTAAGTAGAGGGGAAGATAATTTCATAACAAAAGAAACTGGGAGAATTGTTCCTTAACAAGAGCAAAAATGAAGATTTATTTCTTTGAGAGTCTTAGGAACTTCAGGATACTACAAGGCACATCAGAGTTAATAGCCTATATTTTAGACCTATTGCAAGCATGACGGCAAAACCAATGGGATGCCATTAATTTACCTTTTCTCTACCAGCTAATTACAGCAGAAATCAGTATCATGCCCGTTCCCTGGTGGGTTCCAGTCTGTCATGCACACCTGCAAATTCATGGTTTAGTCGTCATTGCTGCTTCTTTTGCCCACTTCAAAATCATCTTCCAGACAGAACTGCAGAGAGAAGGATAGGGTCCCCTTTATTTAGTACCCTCATTTTTCATGCAATAAATGCTTTTGCACCGGTAAAGGATAGGAAAATATTTCATGTACGGCACGCTACCCCTGTAGATCTGTTAGAAAAGACTGATGCTTGTATTTACTGCACGGTGCTGTGGTATCCAGGGATCTGCATACAGGAATAAAGCTTTTGGAGCTGGGATGGAACTTGACTGTAGAATTACTTCTTTCAACAACTATATTAGAAGGATGCAGAAAACTGGTTCATTAGTGCTCATTGCAAATTGATGGTGATGGTCCAGGTTCTAAGAACATGCTAATTTATTCTTGATAAACCTGGGCAATATTTCCTGTGGAGCAAATCACAAAACTGAAACCTCTTACTTAATATAAAACCAGGGAATTGCAACATTCTGGGCTGTTTCTATAGTCTGTAATGACTGGAAGAACTAGCAGATAGTTTAAAAATGGAGATGGAAATTTGAGTTCCAGACAGGACTGAAGTTATTGATGTATTAAAACCAAAGCCTAGATATTAATTTAGAGTCATTGAGGACTTTAAGGATGTGCACCCCATCAGAGTATAATGTTTTAAGCACCAGATATCAGAGCAGTGATCAACACTAACCCCAAAGAAAGGTCTCTGCAAAAATCCAAAGCATTTTTTAAAAAGATTTTTTTTTTTGCCACTATCATTATGTGGACTTACAGAAACTGTGTGAGATTAATAAGATTCCCAGCTGAACAATGAATAGAGAAAAAGACGCTTAGCCAAGGCAGCAAACACAAAATCTGATGATGATACTTCTTTAACGCAAGCTCTTGCTTTTATCTTGATCTGATTTGATCTTCAGCTACGAACTTCTCCTTTTGCCGCAACTACTTTTCTACATTGCTGTGGTCTTGCATGATAAAAGGTGTAAGCCGAGTGTTGGAGGTAAAGTTTACACAACCAAAGAGAGGAAAAGGTTGAAAATATTTCTGTAACAGCATTTCCTTTTCCTGCGGTTGCCAACACTCTCCTTGACAGGAACATACCCTCAGCTGCCCAGTCTATAGCCTTCTCCCATTCAAAGGAGAGCTCTTATGCATTCAGGGAACAGAAACAATACGACATGACTCAGAATACTAGCCATACAGCCACCCTACAAGATGCTTTCTGTTTCATTGTTCACATTGTCCTTACACAGCAATATCTGAAAAAAAGTGTATAAAATAAATTGAATAATTTGAGAAAATATGAAATTGTCTGTATAAATTCTGTAAGTAGCAGAAAGAGTTTATTTTAACAATTTAAATTTAAAACACTACTTTTGGCTCTGAAATTAATACCTGTGCAGTGTTTGAACATAAACCATGCAGAGCATTGAAGTCAAAATATATTTGAACTATGTGGCAAGATAAGCCATAATACATATCAGTGATATGAGCAATCTGAAATAGTTCTTTCCAAGAAATCATTACATTATTATTAATGTACAACATACATAGTGTTAAAGAATAAAACAACCTTAAAGTCAAGTGGTGCAGATGAATAATGTAACAGTTCTAAAAGATGAATGCTTAAAATAGTAAAAAAGAAATGGAAAATCTTCTTTAAGCTTCTTTGCTCTCACAAAGTTTTGCAATGGAGAAAGCAATTAGAACTCATTTCTGGGAAGAATTTTTCTCACATTTTTAAAAAGTTGTTTTTAAAATAATGGTTTTGGATTAAATTACAAAAAAAAAAAAAAACAACACAAAACAAAACAGAGAAAAGAAAAACTGGTGAACTTTCTGCTTTGGAAGAACTGAAAAAATACAACAAACTACTCTCCCAGAGAGCACGGTGCAAGGGGGGCATACCTAGGGAGAGATCAGAAAGATACTTACCTCTTTGAAACACAGACCTACACACATTCTGCCAGACAATTTCCCCTGTACAAGAGAACACTGAAAAGCAAATGCTTTTTTAATGTGTAGCTCTGTTTTCAATTATACAGGAAAAGTCCATTTCCAAAGCCCATTTATCTTGAACATGACATTGTCACCCTGTGCTGTTGGTTGCAGGGATGCAAAGAAAATATTGATTAGAAATCAAGGTAAAGATTGTTTTCCTTGGTTTAGGAACTTCAATTCTAGATAAATAAAATGAAACACAAGGGGAGAAAAAAACTTGTATGACTATGATCCATGAAACTGAATAAGTCAGACTTTATCAAAGCAAAATCACTTAATTAACTCCTCACCTGGTTCTCATTTAATGAATGCAAAATCAAAACCTTTTTGAGGAAGATCAGAGTTTAGATTGGAGATGAGTTGGAGCTGACCCAGAAATCTTAATCGAGCTATTTTGTCCCTGGTAGAATTGACTCACAACATTATAACTGTCCTTAAAAATTCTAAGGAGAAAGGACATAACAGACATTGTGTCTCCATTTCACTCAGGATAATGGAAGTCTTAACAATATGATGGTGGTGCTTATTCTATACATAGGTGATTGATATGCTCAAGAGTGTCATTATCTAGATACTTAATGGTAGTCCGGTTTGGGAACAAGTACTCCAGATATTTCAGCTAATAAACCTTTGCATCTTTTAGATGATAGCCCTGGTGGGTTTCACATGGGCACGCTTGTGCACTGTTTACACTCTAGAAGTTATTTTCTACAGTTAACTGAAAAGTGGAGATACAAATATTAGAACTATGGGAGCTTCCTAGTTACCAGTGAAGTACCCCATTACATCTCCCTAGGGACAGTCTGAGAGGAGGATACAAAATCATCCTTGTCCAGGGAAGAAACTCCTGGCCAGAAGTAGCAGTGCCCCTGGAGTCCACCAGCCCAGGAAATATTAAGAATAGGGAGTAGGGGAGAAAGAAGAACAGCAAATTAAGAATATAATGGTTCAGACAAAACAAGGGAGGGAAAGACATTCAGACACTGTCAGGAGGTGGAAAACGTGTTCTAATTCTTCTTGCCATGCTTAATTATTTATATAAAATGAAATATCTTTATTAAGAACCCATTTCTAGTTCAGAATATCCTACAATAAATTTGATCAGAGTCCTAATATGGGTAAAAATCCTTTCCAGAAAAAGATTGAATTTAATCAGAATGTCCCACATCCTACATTAATTCCCTAATTAGCAGGACTATGGAAAAAAAGGAGTTGATATCTCCTCCGGGACATTTGTGAATCTTCTGTTTTCTCCCCTCCTATCTAAAACCATCTGGCCTGGCCAGTTCAGGTAGTTTACCCACATTATATTTTTCTTTTTCCAGGTGACCAAGGAAGAAGTACCCAGATCTGCCAGGACAGTGCGTCTAGGAAAGAAGATATTTCTGAGACCCTGCTCCGGCACTGGAAGAGCTGTTCCCTGAACCTGGCTTTCTCAGAAATTAGAGGAGCTAATAATTACTTTGGGTGGGATGTTTTATTAAAAAAACAAAAACAAAACAAAACAAAAAAAAAAAAAAACAAAAAAACAAAAAACCAAAACTTTCTTGCATACTTTTATTAATTTATGTTACAAATCACAGACTTTGTTCTGTGTTGGAATGATCAATTTCAAAACCTCACAAGAAAATATTATGTAGCCAACCCAGCCCTTTTCCCTAACTTGGCCACTGTTACAAATGGAAACAGTCCAAGAAAGGCTGAACACAGTGTACTGATCAGCTGGTGATCTGTGACTGGCATGCAGTATCCTCATCCCTGGCCTTCAGGTCTTCTTGTATCTTTTAACTCCTTTGTTGAGGTTTCTCCACACCTGATTGTCTCATCCAGCACACTGGACCTCAACACTGAAGACCAGAAGCATCGAGGCAAGATGGGAGCTTACCCACCGCACTGCTGTACGGGAAACTCTGCAAAGTTTGACACTTTGAAGAGTCGCCGTTGCAGAAGAGTGAACACCAGTCCCTCCCCTTTCCCAGCTATTTGTCGCATGTATCTGCAGGTAATAGCAGGATAATCCTGGTACCACTGCTCAGTGGTTAATGGTTAATAATCACTGTGGCACCCAGAGACTTGCACCTCTGCCTGGGTCACACGCTGGAGGTGTCTTCGGCTCGTTAGGTTATGTGAAGGCAATGGGGTAGAAGACAAGTGAATTCCCATAGTGGGTAAGCGCCAGGAAGCGTGGCCTTGCTTTCTGTGCCTGTTGCAGAACGACCAGCATCATGAGACAAGTGATTATGTCTCCTCAGTTCTGTTCCTGTGCAATATTAATGGTGCATGTAACACAGCTACGGCTTTACCAAGGCACCAGGAGATGTAGATATAGGTCTTTCCCTCCCAAACATGAGCACTGTCCAGCACGACACAATTCATGTCATGCAACTGAAAGACACCAAAGCTCATCAGAGCTCCCACATCTGCAGTGTGGCTAGATTCCCCCACCTACCGTAGCAGCATCTGATTCTGATCTTTTTGAATCAAATAAATCCTTAACCTGAACATCAAATCTGTAAAGCTGAAGGGGACATAGACATCATTTATGCAGAAACAGTACAGAGCAAAAAGCTCTGCACTGCTCTTTCATCTTGTCTTTTCTTTTATAATCCTAAAACAGATTAGATTGTAATGCAGACTCAGCCCTTCTCTGTTGATTATTTTTAATGTAAAGATTTGTAGCTACTCTGTATAGTGCAAAGTAGCACCTGAAATCATAAGCTGCTTTTGTTTCCACTCTCCTTACGGGCAAAAGTAGGAAAACAAACAACAACATCCTTAAACTTCTGGCCTGCCATATCTTGTGTGCACATTTTAATGAGGAATGAATTTATCACAGAAACTCTGTCCCAGAAGAAATAGCATTAGAGACCATAAAAAGTGTATTTCAGACCTACTCAATCTGTAAGTTTTCCTAATATGCAAATTATATGGACCAGCAGAGATACCCTGGTCTGGCAACCATTCTACCTCCTTCTGGAAATGATACCATAATGCTATTTGCACTGCTGATGGGCAGCTGACTTGCTTTGTACGTCTGGCTCTAAAAAGTCAACCCTTACCGTTGTCTGAGCACTGCAGATAACCCAGAACTCCTCTCACCCACAGAGTCCTCATGAAACTGGGAATTCCAAGGACAGGGAAAACGGATTGGTAAATGGTTAGGTGCACTCAGAAAACCTTGGGAGGATTTTTTCTGAGTGAGAGAAAGCATCTGTGTGCTGTGTCTGCTTGACAGAACAACAGAAATCTGAAACTGTGATGGGAAGATTGAAATCAAATTCCGTGTGTTTTAGAGGAGAAATGTTGGTGAAAGAGCAAAGGAGTATCAAAGTCAGTATTATATAGAACATAATCAAATAAGAAAAATAAAATCTCTCACATGCAGGAAATCATTCATCTTTTCTCACACCTGCTCAATCACTGCTCTCCCACAGATCAATTTTTCCTTACTTAATTACATTGTTTTTCTCTGCTGTTCTTTGAGTATATAAAGGTAAGAGTGAAAGGTCAAGGTATTAAGGAGACAGCACACGTGCAAAGGAGAGTCAGGAACCCTGAAGAAACTGCAAAACTGGAAGCCTGAGTGGCTCAAAGCCAATATACATGCCAAACTCCCTTTAATTTTATACAAATAAATTCAGATCCATGCAAATATATGCATTTTTAATATGTGCCCCTTTGCTCAGTATTATAACAGATGTGTAAATTGTGGAGCACAGAGATTTCTCACAAGTTACTACCAGAGTGTTGAAAGAATCTGAGATATTTTTGCATGTTAAAGAACAGTTTAATACTAAGAAACTTTCAGGTAACTGAGAAATGTTCTCTCAGTGGAGTCTTTGTCTCCTACTTGTCTCCGTATCTCTGTTTTTCCCTTTATGCCTTTGTTCTTTCAAATCCCTCTTTAATAGATATTTTTCCACCACACTTTCCAGATATGATCCACTATAAATTGAATGTCTGCCACGCACCCTATACTTTAACACCTTGTTGAAGCCAGGCCTTTCTTGTTCTACAGGAAATTTGTGGGCTTGTATTATATCACCTAATATAAACCAAGTATTTCTCTTGGGGAACGGTATGTTTTGCTCCCTCTGTTGCACAGGGCTAAACATACGGTCAACACTCAATAAAGAACACATTTTTCTCTTCCATCTTTTAAAGTTTGCCAATAGCAATTTACAGCCAACTCCCTCAAGAAGCTTAAAAGTGACATAACAAATGAAAGTCCCATTTAAACAATACATTTGAACAATACCTTGCTTTACAGTTCACATATCTTTAAGATAACAAACGATAGATTTCTGGAGGGGATGGGCTATAATCCATATAGATATAAAACCAGGACATTTTCAACTTATGTTTTTGTTGGCAAAGAATGTAGTATATTTTCACAAATCTTTGTAGGCACATTTCCATATTTCACAGGAGAGGAAAAGGACAGATCTACCATTGCAGAAGAGCTTTCAGCAGAGGAAATTAATCTCTTAAATGTGTTACTACTAGAGTTGGATAAGCAATTTCTTTACTGAGCCAAGTATTTTCCCTGTTTTTCGTGTTTCAAACTCTCTGGAAAATGATGTGATTTTCCTTAATGTATTTATGTGTAATTGTCCAAATGAATTGCAATCCAGCATTATTATTTGTTGTATAAGCTTTGGTCATTTTGCTTCAAGAAACTCACCAAAAAGCCTTAGCGCTTTTAGCTTTTAGCACTTAGAATGCCTTTTTTGATTATATGAATGGGAAAAGAATGAAAATAATGCCTGTGTGAGAGGGCCAAGGAAGGCATATTTTTTGATTTTTCCTTGTGAAAAGCGGCAATGGTAGCATTTTCTTTTTCCTTAAACCAGATTGTTTCAAGGAATGATTTTGGAGCACAGCTGCATAAACCAGTGAGCCAGCACAATGGAGAGGCCAACCTCAGGCAGAGGGAGGGATGAGTAGAAAGAGAGGATCAGCCTGAATCTCCGGTGAGGTGAAAATGAAGATGAAGAATGATGTACTGAGGGAAGAAGTCGCACCGCCATGTATGATGGGGAACCACGACATTCAAAGAAGGTCAATGAAACTGGTGAGTGGTCCGGAGCACATCTTTTATGAGGAGCAGCTGTGGGAACTGGGGTTGTTTAGCCTGGAAAAAAGGAGGCTTGGGGAGATGTTATTGCTCTGTACAGATATCTGAAAGGAGGTTGCAGAGAGGTGGGAGTCGACCTGTTCTGTCAAGTAACAGGGGATAGAACAAGAGGAAATGGCTTCAAGTTGCACCAGAGGAAGTTTAGATTGGATATTAGGAATAATTTCTTTACTGAAAGGGTTATCAGGCACTGGAATGCGTTACCCAGGGCAGTGATGGAGTCCTCATCCCTGGAGGTATTTAAGGGTCGTGTAGATATAGTGCTCAGGGACATGGTTTAGTGGTGGGCTTGTCAGTGTTAGGTTAATGATTGGACTAGATGATCTCACAGGTTTTTTCCAGTCTAGGAGATTCTGTGATTCATTAGTGTGTCTGTTCCTCCATTTGGAGTTCAATACCAAACATTAGTCCTGATCGCCTGGTCACTTGAGTACAGAAACTTGTCTGAGAAAGGAGCAGCTGGGAGCTGCTCTATGTGGTAGTTTCCTATATCTTATGACAAAAAAAAAAAGAACATTTCAGACAGCTTCAAAGAATACAGATCAAAGTAATTTTTTTTCTATTTACCACCAATCATGAAACAGAGCAGGTCTTTTCTTTAGGTGAGTTAAATCCTTCGGTCTTTGGAGAATGCAGCATCCTAGTTGCTCTAAGGCTATACATATTCTGAAGAAAGGACATTAAGACAGTGACAATGATGATGTGTGTAAAAATGTCTTAATTTAGTATTTTAAAATGGCCTAAGACAACCTCTAGAATAACAATAAACAATGTAAAAAAAAAAAAAAGCTTAAATGTGTTTTCCACCAAAGGGATTACATTTGCCTTCCTGGTGTTACTGTTCAAAGCTTGATACCAATTGCTAAGAAGTACGTACCAACAAACTGTTATCAATTCTTGTTGTTTATCGTTTTGAGTATATCCTGATTCATTGCTTGAGTTGCATCACTGGGGTCTGCAAGTTTCAAGGCACTGCTTTGTATGTCTTCCACACTAAGTACCATAACGCCACATAGGCTAAGTAGTGTCTGCTGCCTACATGAACAGTAAAACCCAGCACTTTCTGCATTGCCTGAGCACCCCATCGAACTTCCTCCCAGCTATTGTATATGCTAATGTTATCTTACTACCATATTTTGTTGGCTTAAATCATTTTCTTCTTTTTCTCTCAGGATAGATAATGCACACTTTTCTAGATGTGCAAATCTAGTAAAAAAAAGGAGGAAATTTTGAAACAAAAATTGAAGATCTCTTTCTTCTGGCTAATGCGTTTCTGTGTTACTCAGCCAGCTCTGCTTGTTTATACAGAAGACATGCCAGTTGTTATTCACACACCAAGCACCTTCTTGCTGTCAAGCAATTTCAGTGAAATTTACTTTAGTCAATCAACAATAAGGGTGCATAAAAATGTTTGCATGATTAACATGGCTTAGCTTCTCTAGTTGCTGAAGCTTATGCAACGTATTCAAAGCAGTAAAACTAAAAAACTGTCCTCATTATCTCCATATCAGGTAACTGTTCTTTGCCAGTTAGTTTCCAGAAGGCTGGTTTGGGGAAGGTCGTGGGAGGGATGGGTTTGGTGCAGATNTAATGCATCAATATCAAGTGAAGCAGTCAAAACCACAACACAGTTCCCTTGGAGCATGCTCATTACAATGGAGAATGGGAAAGGATAGGGGAACACACCAGAGGTTTGTGGAAGAAGGTGAAGAATCTCCATGCCTGCCAGTGGGAAAAAGTGCAGGAAAGGGAGAATATACTTTGTCCAATTTTTCTTTCCTTCTTTCAAAATATATGTGCTGTGCTATCAATTTCAGCTATCATATTTAATGACTGTAGACAATTAACCATATTCACATATTCAAAAAAAGATTTTCACATATTCAACAAAAAATCAGACTAGAAAACCCCCAACAAGTTAAAGACAGCAATAACCAAAATAAAAGTAATCCCAAAGGTTGAGAAATAACCAGCTCTCCCCGAAAAAGGAAGAAGATAAAAACAGAGTACTCCAGAGCAGCCTTAGGTTAGCTGCTAATTGAGAGGTTTTCCTCAGAGTTAGATATTTCAATTTGCAAAATGAGAATCAGGCTACTCAGCAGCCACTGAAGGACGTACACAGCAGAGGAAAAGTGTGGTCAGTCTGGATTTACCAGCAAGCAGGTCCAGCTGTGGGGTATAATTGTCCTCAGGTCTTCCCCTGTAGAGCAACCAGAGGTCAGATAATGCACCCCTAACATGCTGCAAGTTAATTCAAAGAAAAAATAATCTAACCCAGCATTGGTAGAAACTTAAACACTTTAAATACCGTGCTCCTCAGTGGGAAGAGATGGAAGCTCTGTTCCTTTTTATAACACCATTTGTAACATCTGAGATGATATGCTTTGGAGCCATTCATAAAGAAGAAATTTAAACTAAACAGTACCAGCCACCACTTATGCTGTATGTTCTGAAGAAGAGCTTTCCTTCTGGCAATTTATCTTGTTGAATCTGATGTAAAAAGAAAATTCTTTTCACTTTGCATTTTGCAGGCTTACAACAAACAAAGACTATGTTATGGCCACCTGGTTAGTTCAGGGCAAACTTAATGATGAAGCTAAAATTTAAATAACAAAATCTCTGTTAGGTATACCAAAAGTAATAAATTAATTTTGTAACATGCCTCGGCTCAAAAAAGTGGAGATCTTCTTGGCAAAATAAAAGATTCATTGATTACTTCTCAAAGAAAAATATGTTTGAATACCCTACCAATTTTCTAATTCTTCTGTTACAGAAGAGGAAGATAGAGAACACATGCAAAGGTTAGTAACTTTCATTAAATAGGAAACATGACTGTGTGATGCTCATAAAATCATAAGGGTACTGTACTGATTTTATCTTGGAAATTCTTAGTTAACACCTGGCCCTTGTCTTGAGTAGAAAGCAACCTCAGAGATAGGTACAGACATCTACATCTGAGTTAGTAATCTCTTGTCAATGCAGACAATAGGCACTTGTAGGGCATCCATCCTTTTAGGTATTTCCTTTCAGCTGGACTTAAACAGTCCTTAGAATTGCCTGTCTCACTGTCCTTGGACTACAAAGTGCTAGCAGGATGCTAGCTCCAATGCAGGTGTCAACTGAATAAGGTCCCCAATTCTTGGTATTTTTTTCTCAGAGTTTTAATTCTTGGTATATAATCCATCATTTTGAAGATATTTACCAAATAGCGGTTAGGAATGTTGTACCCAAGACTGAAACCAGCACATACAGTATGCTGCTGTAGTCAGCTAGCACAGTCACTGTATCCAATTCTCAACTTCATTTCAGGTTTCTGTCTTGTCAGCGTGGCTTTTGCCACATTATTATTCTTTTGTGAAGAACAAGTGGAATAGCATCACCTTCTGGTGACTCAGTGAGTGCTAAAGAATTGCCGGTCATTTCACTAGTCCCTAGGCTTTCTTGTACCGTCTTTTTCAGTCTTGAACATGTCACCCTCTCTGGGCCTTGATTCCTGGATATCTCCTTTATATCTTTTCTGACATTCCTTTCTTTTTGTACTACACCGTGACTGAAGGTCAAAATTTAATTCTATTTCAAAGAATTTGCATTTTGGATCTTCTAGTTCAGGGTCTGTCTGCAAATCTTCTGAGAAGCCTCTTCATTCCATCAAGTCTTATAATCCGCGTATGGACTGAATCATCACTGCCAGCTGTATCTCCAGTCCTCCCACTCAAGCGCCTGTTTTCTCTTCTCTGCTTTCTGACCTCCATGGTTGCAGAAACTTGAAAAAATTACTTGAGTTGAAAATTACAAATGAAAAACAACCCAAAAATGTGGGGGTTTTACATCATTGTTCTAGGCCAGTCTTGTGACTTTTTAATAGTCTGACTCACATTTTTTGAACACTTACAGCTGGGAATACCATAAACCTCTGTGTCAGGGAGACATGGAGAGGCTTGAACCTCTCTATCCAAGCTTGATGGCATAGTAAATATGTGTAAGCAACATAAAATGTCTATACCCTCCAATATATGGATAATAAATTCACAAGAGAATTAACTACTTTCTATAAAAAATAATAGGAATCAATATAAATAATAGAGGTCCAGACAAAATGCAAGACATATATAGAAAAAAAGAGATGGATTTCTTTTGTGTGTTTTGGCTCCTGTATGTCTTTTCAGGATAGTGGCCTATATGGCCTTAATGTGATATTAATATAATGTTTTGCATACAAAATATATAAAACACCACTTTACATTTCTGTAGATTCATTGTTGGAATTCAGCTGGCATATACGATTCTGTATATCATTAAACCTAATCAAGAAAATGCTGCCTCTCCTTCAAAAATTCAAAACACATTTCTGTTTAAGTAGAAAACCTACTATATATTTATGTAGTGATTTGCTGAGCTGAAATTAAGCAGGCTGATGACTTGTGTAATAAAAAGAGGATTGAAGTAATAAGTTCTTTAAGGTCAAATCCACTTGCCATTATCTGAATATCTACAGCATTAAATTGCGTAGTTCTAACAGAAGCAATGTTTTAATGCACTCATCTGAGAATGAAATTTCAGGATGAAAACAAGGGAGACTGACAGGCTAATGCTTTCCTTAGAATGACTTTCCAGACTAAATTTCTGAACTGCTTAACTCTTTCACCATAAATCCCTATCACGTTTTGTGGGTGTCCCAGTTCAAAATGTGTTTCAGTGCATAGCTTCTCCAGGCTGGTTGATCATGTTTTATTTAATATAAGACTCAACAACTTTCCCTAGTTTATATTACCCAGTTAGATCATAATTATGAAGATGAACTGTGATGATCTTAAATGGAAATCTTAAATGGAAATCTTAAACATATAGTTGCATTGTCATCCTTTAGCACTTCCTTATGACATTCAATGGTCCTTTTGTGTCAAGAATATCAAATTGCTCAAATCCAGGGTTAGCATATGCTTCTCAGTGAGTACAGTATCTCAGAGTTTTGTGAGACATATCCAAATAGCCTGCAGTACTAGAAAAGCACTGCTTTAGGCAGAAACAATAGCTTGTGAAATGTGATTAAATATGATAACGCCTTATGGCAAACATTATATACTTTTGATATTATCTCCCAGAAAAAAAGAAAATAATTTTCATCACAAATGTCCATCTAAGAGCACGTTATGTTTATTTTTTCACGCAGTCTTTTATGTCCCACTGAAATATTTTTTAGGAGGAGACTCTACATTTTGAATCGATATTTCTTTATGTCCCAGGGGCTCTGCTTTGCTCCTTTATTGTCACTTTGCTTTACGGATATTAACCTCCCACATGCAGACTAAAACAACAAGGGGCACATTCATATTTCAATGCATAATATAAAACCTTGTGTATCAAACTGGGACAGAACAGTAAAAATAAACATTTTACATATACTTGAAGTAAATAAATGTGTCCCCTGTCAGAACTTATAATGTTTTTATCATTCTTGTTGTAAACACTCACAGCAGAGCAAATATGAACAGATTAAGACAGGACTGTGATATAGCAATTACAGCTCTATAAACTCAGTAACTATTAATTCTTTAGTAAAATAGTATGAAAAACAGTTTCACAGAGGAGAAATTCTTAACATGCACTGGTTGAGTTACAGTAGGAAATTGGAAATGCACAAGTTACTGGTGTTCCTAGTTCCAAGCAGCAGACAGGTAGAGAAGGCTTGGAAAGGAATGTCATCAAGGAAAAATGATTCCCTCCCACATCTACAAATATGAACAAGTCTGACTAAGCCCAGTAAAGAACATAAAGGAGACAGAGCTGTTAGGAGGGAACATGCTCAGATAGCTCTACCAAACCAAGTTTTTCACAGAAACTGTTTCTTCAGATCCCTATAAGCAGAAGGACAAAAATCCCCAGAAAAGAACTTAAAGCAGCTCTACTTAAGGATTGCAGCTTTGCCTCCCCCAAACAAATGTTAGATCCAGTTCTCACACCAGGAGGATAATGGTGCTGGGAAGTACACAGAAAGCTCCAAATTATAGATCTGCTTGTTTCTACCCTTGGAATATATCTTGAACGAATCATGCCAGTTACTTTCTTTTTCTCTTGGGAACATTCACAAAACCTTTCTGGTGCTGAAACTTGAGCAATATCACTGCAAGATTACACATAAAATTTAATCCATCTAATAGTGTTGGATTGGGTTTTCTCCTTTGATCTCTCTCCAATGTTATGTTCTCTCGGGAAGAGTTTGTAAAGGCTTTGTTCTTTCTCAGAAACTAAGCATCCTTTGCATATCTAAACTATGTCACTTATGTCTTCTGGGGAGATTGTTCAGATTTGATTATACAGATAAATAATTAAGTAGATTTAAGTGAAAAACTGAAATAACTTTACAAAATAACTTTAGGAGAAATGTCAAATATGGACAAGCTGATTCTTGTATCTTTGTGGTTTATAGTGAATAAAAAGAGCAATGTGAAAGGTACATATTTTACTTTCAAGGGCAGCAGGGGAGTCATTCTTTCTGTCCAGTTGTTGCAATAGAAATTGACTGTCTTTCCACGACAATACCAATTACTCCAAAAAATGAGAAACAAGGATGGAATGGAAAGCAAAACACCTTCTTTTGATAGTAAAAATGAATGTTTTCCATTGGTTCTACCCAGAGAATATGAGCATATGTTGTATTGACAGAATTGTTTAAAAAGTCTGTGGCATGAATAGTTAAGGATTATAAAGAATTCACTTGAAGAAAACTAAATATTAAGAAGAAAATATAATACAGATTTCTGCAAGATTGCAGAATGAATTCACAAGTAATGTAACTTTTCTGTGATCATTTAGATTTGCTTTTAATCTGAAGCTGCAGACATCAGAATTTGCATTTAAAGTCCAGACAGTCACCTTAACAGGTAGAGGTTGCTCCTCAGCTTGGGGGATATCAAATGCAGAGGTCTACTCAGCAGCCAGGCTTCCCTAGTCATTAGGGGGGAGGGGGGGGGGAGGAGGAGGAGTATAAGTTCAGGCCTCTTGCCAAAACCAGGCAATCTGTCAAGTCAAGACTGATAGGTCAGGAGGAGAGCAAGCACAGAGAGTCAGGCTGCTGCAGCCCAATGGTGAGAACACTTGGCTACAAATGAGGAGATCAGCGCTCTTCCTGGGGCGCTGTTGTTTTATCCCTGAAACTCTTGTTTGGACCCTAATCTCACTGAAAGGAAAACAAGAAATAAAAGAATTTATCTTTCTTGTCAGAATGGATTACTTCTTCAACGTAATGACAAAAGTTGCAGACAAACAGAAGCCAGGTGGTATAATATATGAGGTTTTACTGTGCGTACTATCGCATGAAATTTTGTTTGTAGCATCATATTGCCACTGACAGTAATATTGACATGTAAACTGAAAAACAGTTGCTTGGTGGAAACAAGTCATAATGAATAATGATAAATATCTATCCCAAAGGCAGACGGTACGTGTCTTGTCAAGTGCTACATGGGTCACCTTTATGTTTGGACTTACTTAACATCTGAATGAACATATTGAGAAAGGACATAAATAAGATGTCATGCAAATCTGCAGATGATAGTACACATGGATATTTTCTGAAGACTAAGCATCTACAATTCTGTGAAGGTCATAGCAAGATTAAATTAATTGTGAGGAAAATGCAGGTGAACTGGGAAAACGCAAATGGGTATTCATGGGGAAAGAGAAACCTGAAAAGCCAGTAATGCATAAATGGAGAGTGAGACAAATTCCCAGTTCAAACTTCCTCTAATTAAATATTCCGTGCCTGTTCTCTTTCACTAACCTTTACCACATATGTTGACTTCAAAACAATCCCTCCTTCCATGTACGTCTGCCAAAATTTTTGCCTGCACCATACTAACCTTTTTATACAACTACTCCTGCCTCCTTCTTGTTATTGGGTTATTTTCTTCTATCCAAGTGCTTCAGATTTCTAATGTCACAGGTTTTATCTGGGCAAAGAAATTATCACCCCACACCAATTCAGTGCCCAACATCTTCTATCATGCAGAACTGTACTGTTCTTTCCCTTCCCACTCCCTCTTCTGTTTTATTTGTGAGGGTGTGTTGGTCTGAAAGGGAGAGAGAATAAAAGTATCTGGATGGAGTCAACTCCCTCTCTCCAGGGGAAGATATTAAATCATCTAAGGGTGTTAACTGCACCTTGGGGCTTTTAGACGAGGCAGTCCCATCTCTTCCTTTGGCATCTCTGACATACTCAGCTTCTTGTTTATTTATATAAGATTGAAGACAACTCTTCTTCTCATTCTCCTGTCCTTGAATAATGATGCTGAATCTGTAATCACACAGACTATTCATTTTGTTCGGGTGGTCACTTTTCAAAGTGATTACCAGTGATAAGTTGGCGTTTTTCATTTAGTGTTACAAAGTACAGAGAGCGTATATCTTTTTCACTTAATCCTAGAAAAATAAGGGCCAAATCATGTTTTGGATTTATGCCAAATGTTATTCATCAGGAAAAGCTGTTTTTATTACAGCAGTCATATAATGAAATTAAGTGGTTTCACAAAGTAATCATGAAATAAAAATACAGTACACCAAATAGTTTATTTGAGCTGGGATAATTTAAGTTCCTTACTCTATGGTTTTTTACTTATGATATATTTTTCTTTGACAACTATACATGTGGAATTGTGATCACGGACAAACATATATTTTAGATATCATAATTTTCTCCTTTTGTAGGCAAATTTCTGACATTTTCTGAGCTACAAGTTGTTCATATTTGAAATTGTTTCATGTCTGCAGTTTTAAGGTTTTTACAGTTTGGAGGTACGGTACTATGACACAGAAAATGAATGTCATAGCAGTACCTTTCTTTCCAAATCTGTATCACAATATGAATTTCAGCAGGTTATTTCATAATTTAAGGGCTCCACTGAAGAGACGATAATAGGAAGGGCAGTAAGAACATAGTAAAACTTCTAAAACATAACAACAGGAATCCAGTTAACGCTTATGAAAGTGATGAGATAATTATCACCATCCCATGCAATTTCCCATTAGGGAATAATTCTGTAGTCTGTGTGGTGCCCGGGCTGTGAAGTTACCTGCATGGATCAGGAACGGTAAAACCGCAGATGCAGTGATTTTACGGAGTTAAGAGAGGATGAGGGGAGAGCAGTGCACTGCGCTACAAGGATTTTACTCATCGCTTACTAAAACTAGATCTCAGCAGTGTCGTTCTGCTCGCTGCCATAGCAGAGCAGAATTTAAAACAGGGTAAGCAAGATCCAAACTTCACTTTAAAGTTAATAGGCATGGCCTAGTAATTTTGTAAGTAATTTTGTGGGAGGGATTACTTCCTTTGACACATTTTTACAGACGTCAGAAAGAACTATGAAATCAACCAAACTCATTGTTTCTGCTGTCATGGGACACTACTTTTACATCGGTTGTCCAACAAGCAAAGCATGTTTTGCTGGGGAGGCCAATATGGTATTTGTGCTGTAGAAGCTGCAGAGCAGAGTGAGGTGCCGCTAAAAAAAGCAAGGCAATATGCCCAGAAGTTCACAAGCAGTCAATGTTAAATTCAGAGGAGGAAGGCAAAACGTAGGCAATATTTTCTGATCTAATCTGAAAAAAACCCTCTTCCTGACCCTAAATCTGGCCATCAGCATGGCAATAAATTTGTTGGGCTGTCCAGCCAGAGCTATGAAAGAAAATTTGCTCTGCCTTGTACCCTTCCAACGTCCTCTCTCTGGCTCCCGCCAGCTCTCAGCACTTTGAAGAAGCACAAGAATTAATGCATTTGGCCCATACTGCCTGTGGAAAAACAATCGTTTTTGATGTTGGCAGAGGAACTGGCTGAATCCCTAGAGCAGTCAGTGCCTCAGTTCTGTGATGAGAGCGTTATGGGTGACACAAGTCCAGGGTAGAGCTTGCTTCTTCTCCCTCTGGCCTGTGAAGGACAAGCAGAGATCATGCTCTGGGTTGGGATGGTCTTCTGAGTATGAGTTTGGCAAAATAAAGGGATACATACAGCAGGCAGTAAATCAAGGTTTTATACTGTAGTTTGCTTGCTTTCTTTAACAGTAAATTGCCCACTCCCAGTATTTTATTTTGATGTTTTTCACTGTGTGGTTGTCATAATGCTGAAATGCTCAGATATATCTTTAAATAGAATTTCGCAGAAAAAAGAGAGATTAACTAGAGGTCAGCGAGTAAATAGTTTTGTACCTTGAGAAAAATAGGAAGGGTGGCAATAATAGTTAAAATTAAATTCAAATTGATGAAATGGACTATTACCTCTACAAAAAACAATGTGGAATATCAAGACTTTGTGCATGGATCCAATACCAGAGACCATACACAAGTCAGAAACAATAAAGGAAGAGATATGAGGTGGTATAAAGGGTTTGGAACAATATTTTTCTCCCAAGCCTGACTCAGTTCATGGAGGTCGGTCTTCTTCTAATGTGTTTTCTCTCTCTCTCTCAAAAGGTCATGAAAGTGATGTCTGATGTGAAGTATCCAGCCTGTACTTGGGGTGGTACAGACCAGCTGTCAGGACTCCCAATACATTTCTGTTAAAGTGCAATGTAATAACAGTAACCTGTTGCTGGGATTTTAGTTCAGCTGATCTTAGTTAGGAAAGACATTTTTCAAGGCCTTATTTCATGAGACAACTGCGTAGTCTTTCCCTGATGTGCCCTTTGCCTCGCTCAGATTAAGAACATTTTTTAAGAACATTTTTTAATGTTGTTTAATGCATTTGTGATACAGCTGTGCCCCAATGACCTTTCAGTGTTTTTTGGCATAGGAATTTGAGGGTTGAAAGGAGTCCTGAACATCTCACTTGCTTTCATTTGGACCCGCCTATTTTCTCTCACCTCTCCTCCAGCCTCAGTGTACATTTTGTATCTCATCTCATTTGTGTGAACTCTATTCCCACCCAAGTGTGCCACTATCTTCTCCAAAATTCACCCCTTCCAGATGCTGTATAAGCCCTTATCAGCTGTGATATAGCACCATATTAAAAATGTTCAAGAATGAGCCAAATGATCCAGAAACTGGTATGAACTCCAGTAAAGCAACATTACCTTGTATAATGCAATCTTGTTCTCCTTTTTCTCATTCTCCTCTGTATCCCATGCTGCCTTTTGTACTTACTGTTCCCTGTAGTTTGACCCTTCATCATCCAGCCTTTTGTCCATCGTCCTGCCCTGAGCTCTGTGAATTTTGGCAGGGGCTCTATGCATTAGGTCAGGCTTCTTGGAACTGACTGCAACTTGGACACTCTGAGTTTTTCTGAGGGAAGACTCATCTGCATTGTGCTGTTTCTGTCATTAGCATTCAAAAACTAATGATATTATTAGCATTCAAACTGGAATGGGCAGAGGCACTTTGATTTCTCCCAACCTATCAAAGACAGAAGTGTGTTAAACGTTACTTTGAACTTTTCCAATAATATTGATTCTGCAGCATCCTGCAGCAGCTGCCTACATTATCTAACCATTCGTAGGCTTGTGAGAATTTCTTAATATTGAACTCTTAATACTGAGCTCTTTTTTTCTCGTACAAAGTAAACCAATTATTTCTTATTCTGCTCTGTTTGACAAGAAAGGAAGGTGAGTTCTGTCTGTATTCACAGTGCACTTACAAACTCCTACTTTTCCTACTGCTTTTCTTTTATGTATTCTCCTGATCTGTGTTTGTGCAGAGACTTCTTCCTCTTTCTCTCACTAAAGGTTGATGAAACAAAACATATTCAAAGCCAGCCTGTCATTCTGGGGACAATTTCTCAAATAACAAGTTTTCAATTCACAATTTTAAAAATACTAGGGAAGCAAAGGATGCTGTGATTATTTGAAAGGCAGCTGGAAACAAACAGGACATTTATGATCTTACCAGAAAAAGTGGAACCATAGCTTTGGTGTATAAATGTTGCTGTTTCTAAAATAACATTTCCAGCAAGATAAAAAATGAAACAGTCTTATAACTGATAGAATTAAATCTTAAACCATTCAGGATCTTGTTAGGAATTTTCTACAAGGATCACTGAACCATTTAATATAGCCATTTAATTTTGTGGAATGACTCGTGTGATATTTTATATTGAATGAGTTTTGCATATAAAAATGCATGAGGCAATAACATTTCTCTCTGAAGTCTTGTGCGACATTAGTAGTAGAGGGTAGTACCAGAGTGATACTTGAAAATGAAATTCAAAGTTTATCTATAACGCAGCCACTGTGGCTCATTCCTAATTGGTGGGGAACATACCAGTTTTGTCAGTCATCTTGGCCCATGCAGTTGCTGTTGTCACTGCAGTTTGGTGAATAATACAAATCCAGTATGTTGTTTTTGCAAGGTATAAGTCAGAACTGAGACCCACCAAGTTCATTGCAGCAATGGGAAAATAAACTTGCAAAATGAAGAGTTTTTTGCTCCTGGTAAAATGGGCAGGATTATACCAGATGGACCGCGTGTGCAAAGATGCATCTTAGAGCAGAAACAATTTGAATTATCCCATTCTTTCCAGAAACCCCGACCAGTCACATAGCTGGTGGAAGACCTGTGTACTGGACTTAGCCTTCAATTACAATTCACAGTGGTTTACGCTGTGAACTTTAGTCTCAGCATTTTGTGGGACCTTGCCTTTTCTCCTCCTCATTTCTTCTTTTTCCTCTGGAAGCAGTGTAGTAGGAAACTCACATAATTCACGGATCTTGGCTGTAGCTGCACTCAGGATTCTTCTCTTCCTAGAAGCATCAAACAAATCTTATCAACCTCCATTTCTCCTCATCACAAAATACTCCAGTGTGTCTCACTCATCTGCACTTTGTCTTCCCCTGAACAAACTATGATTGATGTTTTCTATCAGTATATGCTAACCTACCTTCTAGGGTAATTTATTTTCTTAATAAAAGTTAAGAGCTGGTGGTTTGCTACTGCTTCGCATGTGCTGCTAATGATCCTGATGAGTAGACTGTCAAAAACAATTCCTTCCAAAAACAGGGAAAAATGTAGAAAGCAGATACAAAGACCTGCAAATAGGGTGTGAGCAAATAGAGAGAACTTTTTTGATGGTGCTTACAATGCTTCAAGAGATCTGCATTGAACTATGAAGGACACAAAGGCTTTAAATGAACCTCATGGTTCACTAGATGTGTGAACTTGTGACCTTCTAGAAACTGTTGAGTATCCTTGCTTAAGTACCTCTTAATAGATATGGCCTACTCAGAAAGAATTAGGGAGAAAAAAGTAGGAGGAGAAAGGCTGAATTTATAGAGGAGAACTAATATTCAGTCTAACATCAGTTTAGCCAATTGATATTTAAGACACAGACATTTCTGTAGGTGTGTTTCTAAGGGAGAGCTCAGTTTTCTCAGTGATTCATGTGGTGGAACTAGTAACAAGTGAATGAAATAATGAAAAACTAAATGTTGGCTCAAAATGAGGAGAAACTTGCTGATGCAAAAATGTTAGATTATGAAATAACTGTGATGGCTGCTCCACTGGTAAAAACATCTTAAAATAAAGTGGAAAAAAAAAAAAAAAAAAAAGGAAAAGNGGACCTTCTAGGATTTTTTTTTTTCTTCCCCCTCCATCCCCAACATCTGTCTTCTCTGAATGAACTTGTGAAGCATTTCTGTGGGATTTGCAAATGATTATAGGATCTGGAATTGCCTGTGGAATGGATGATTAAAAAACAACAATAACAAGAAAAACAAGGACAATCAATCCCACATGGGTTAGTTAAAACCTTTCTCCATTCATTCCGCAAATGCTGTTGGTACTAGCAGTATCATATAACAATTTCAGAACTATTCACTGGCAACACAGATAGAAAAAGGCAGTGGGATGTGAAGGGTTGTATTTACTTTCAGGAAAGAGTTATATCAGATGTACTATGAAAGCAACCTTCATCACTTATTAATGAAAGGTAGATTTATTAGAATCATTATTCCTGGAATTGTGTGTGTGTAGATTATGGTTAGGTATAAAACTGATATATTTTCAGGTCACATGAGAGAAGATTTCATTTCCCTGCCAGTGTGCACTGGATAAGGATAGAAGAAAATTCATTGCACTTTCATAGGCTAATACGACTTCTTCTGCATAGTCATGCTATAGTATTTGATACCACCATGCTGTAAATACAATTTTCTGATCAAGGAGATTTTTTTTAAAAAATACAGTCAAACTTTTACATTTTCAAGTGTTAGTCTCTGTTGTGGATAAGTAAGCATCATTGTTTCACTTGGATCAGAGATATCCAGGGTCTACCACAGAAAAAAACTAGGGGTCAAAGGTACTGCACAAGGTTTGGAGAAGTGCTATCCACCTTAATAAAGGAAACTATAATTAGGCACTACCTGAAAATAAGCAGGATGCACACAAGACCTTGGGATGCAGGATGCATCTGAGAGAGTTGAGGACTCTGGCTAACATCACTGCACAGTTCATCTCTGTCATCTCTGAAAAGTTGTAGTGATCATGAGATGTCCTCAATGACTGGAAAAAGGCAGACTTTACATCCATCCTCAGCAGAAGGCAAGAAGATGCAAAATAATTTCGTTTTTTCCAGAAGAAAGGTCCATGGTCTAGTTGCCTCACATCAGTCCCTGGGAATGTCATGGAACAAGTCTTCACAGAAGCCATTTCAGGCATTTGAAGGACACAAGGTTATTGGAAACAACCTACAGGGATTTACAAAGGGCAGATCTCTGTGATGAAGTGACTGGCTCAGGAAACAAGGGCAAAAGAGTAGATGCCGTTTATCTTGACTCTAGGAAGGCTTTTGACATATTCTTTCATAGTAACCCTGTAGCCCACCTGTCAAAATATGGACTGCATGGGTAAACTACAAAATGAGTGAAATACAGTGGACCATGACTTAAAGGGTTAGTTAGGTCAAACACCAACTAGTTACCAGTTATGATTGGCATTTCTCAAGGGCTGCTAGTGTTTAACACCTTCACTGATGACCTGGATCATTGGACAGAGCACACTCTCAGCAAGTCTGCAAGACACCAAACTGCAGGTAATAGTTGATAAGCTGGAGGGGAGGCTTACCATCAAAGGGGCCTCAAAAAGGTGAAAGAATGGGCTGACAAGAACTTAAGTTCAAAGGCAAATGTCAAGTCCTGCACTTGAAATGGAATAATTCTGTGCAATATTTCAGGATGGAGATGTATTGGCTAAGAAACAGCCCCAAAGAAAAGGACAAGGTAGTCCTGGCAGACAGGAGGTTGAACAGCGGTGTGCCTTGCCAGCAATGAAGGCCAACCACATCCAGCACTGTATTGGCTAGAGGGTAACCAGCAGGGCAAGGAAAGTTATTATTCCCCTTTGTTTGGCACTTGTGAGACCACATCTGGAGTATTGCATCCAGATTTGAATGTCCCAATAAAGAAGAGGGATCAACGAAGTGGGGAGACAACTTGGGGCCTGGAGCCCCTTGTCTCCGTGCAATAAAGAGAAGCAGAGGAAACTCGGTCTGTTAAGTCAAGAGAAAACATGCATAAGGGAGAATGCAACTGCAGTCTTCCAGTACCTGAAGGGGAGCTACAGAGAAGATAGAGCCAGACTTTTAGGAGGTGCACCCTTTTGCTGTGCAAAGACACTAGACATTATAGCAACAAAAATTGGACTTATAGAAAAACATATTCACAATGAGAGTGGTTAACCACTATAACAGGCTTCTAAGAGGTTTGGGAATCTCCACCCTTGGAGATGTTCAAAACTTGTGCAAGGCCTCATCAACCTTATTTAACTTTGAAGCAAGTTTGACCTTGTACAGGAGTTTGGAAGACAAAGAGGTTTTCAATGATTCTGCGAAATTTTGGTCAATTTTTCAATGGCAACATACAAGCATGAATTTATTTGGTTGGTTTTCATTAACACACACAGCGCAATGTTCAGAGATAATTAACAGACACCACTCCTTATGTCATGTCAGAGTACCTTCTCAGTGCCGTCTTGGTGCCTCTGAAAAATGCCTTTGTGATCTGCAGAGTGTGCAGATGGAACTCAGATAGTGATACGTGTTTTGCAGACTATCTCCTCACAACAGGGAATAATGACTACTTGCATGCACTTAGTGCACTCTTGGAACATAATGGTGACTCAAGATAAAAAAGATTTTGGTATGTTTTTTCGGGATACAATCCATCCTGAAATTAAAATCAGCATTTTTTTTTGTAAGATTGCACTGTTTATTTTCTATCAACAGCAGCCTTCCAGATATATTCTGCCAGTTAGTAAAGGTACTGATGAGGTGAGAGAGGCAAAAAAAATTCACTTGCATCTTTTTCAGTGACTCTCTGACCTTGTCATTCTTAAGTTAGATCAGATTTATAAGAACTGAAGGGCATTATGAGAAGCAAAGCACCTTGCATGGGTCTGTCTGTTGTATCCATCCTGTGAAAATACCAGAAGGATGTAAAAGAAGTTGTTCAACAGTATTTTCTAACCATTTAAGGCTTGAAAATCCTGGCTCATAAATGGTTTGTAAATAATTAATAAAAAAATCTGTTGTTCTCTACAAGCACTGAAGAAAGAAATATTCCTCATTCTGAAAGCAAAACATTTTCTTATGCTTTAAACACTAATTCTTTAAAATGACACAATGGTGAACTATGTAAAATTGTTATTTAGAGACCAATAAGAAGGATGTGTCTTGTAAAAAAGGGTTTATTAATCCTTACCCAGCTTTAGTAAGCAGGTTTCTACATCTAAAACTTTAATGTGCTGTTGGCACTTGTCTAAATTTTAGTCAGCGGTTTCTGTTTTCTAGTTTGCCAGTCAAAATAAATTAGAACTGCAATCCACAGTCCATAGAATTTAATCCATGTCTCATCGTGCCTGGACTATGAGTGAAATTGAAACTCAGCATTGACGTTTATGTTAATTTTAAAATTATTTTTAAAGAAATATATATGTACTGTTCTGTTTAGAAAAATATACTGGCATTTTATATACCGACTGCACTGCTGCAGTTGCTCTTCCGGTTATTTAATTCATCCAGACCAGACAGCTATGGTATTGTATGATTTCCTAGCAGCTGACTGGTAGAATACATACATACAAGTGCTGCATGCAGTAGATGTAAAGCAATTTGATCTTTGGACTGTCAAAGCAGACAAAAAGTGATGTGTTAACTGCTGTTACCTGTAAGGACTCTTTCTGTTATCCAGCTCAATATAATGTAATGTCACAGTTTTGATACCTTAACTCTTCTGTTAATTTTGTTTGAAACTGGCCTATTACCTCAAAAGCTATCCGTAAGATAACAGATAAACAGAGAAATGAAGATTAAACAAAAAAGATAGACAGCTTGACTTTGTAAGCTTTATTCTTTTTGTTCTGAAACCTCTCAATTTACTGTGAAGTGGAATTGCCCCTTTCCAGTCAGATCCATTGCTTTATTATGCACTTTCCCTACTAGTACACTAGGAACTACATTACGTTTGCTCTGTGAATTACTGTGCTTTTTAGATGTTAAGGAGAGTTGTAGAGAACAAAGTTAGCTGCCTCATTTGTCATGTCTTTCCTCCATTGCAACCTGTTTGCCTCTACCCATCTGTCATCCACATGAAAAAGAAACTCCTCAGTCTCTTAAATTTGCCCTGAAAAACCAAAATGGAATCTCCAAGAACAAGAAGAAACTTGCTAATCTGTGCAAGCTGTGATGCCAGAGTGCCTGGAAACTGTCCTTCCACTCCAGTCTCTTCTAGAAGGATCCCTTCCAAAGTCTGCTTTTCCTCTCCTGGCCATACACTCGCCTTTGCTTCCCAAAGCAACAGAAGAACTGGCAACATCAGCCTGCAGGATAAATGTCTCTGGGAGGCCAAGGAGGAAAGCAAAACCCATGTCAAAGAAAATTAAGCTAAGTTGGTTCTGGCTTTATGAAGAAGACCTTCCTGTGGAAAGCAAGTACTCTGTAAGCTGTCATGCTTCTCTGAAATAGTGGCATGAGTTCATTAATGTCTACCTGCTGCCTCCATATTAGACTTCGAAACATTTCTTGTACTGCTACAGATAAGAGGTTGAGTGAGGGATCTGTCAAACTGCACCACAACAAGCCATTCATCCTGTAGGAGTTAGACAGTGAGAATCTCTTCCTTCAGAGGAAATTGCTCAAAGTATGTGAAAGCTAAACCCTGGGATGTGAGCTGTAGTTATGAGGCAGAATTCATGTTTGTCTTTGTAACCTGCATATTCAGACTTGTAGCATTAATGTTTACCAATATTCCTGCAATGTACTGAAGGACAATATATTGGTTTTAAGAATTTAAACAGTAATAGGTGCCCTTTCCTTCATCACCCTGAGAATAAACATCTCATGACTTCTGAAAAAAAAACACTTATATACATTAGAGCATATCAGTGACCCTGTGGGTACTGTGAAAACTGTGTGCCCATACTTTATGTGCAGAGATGAATAAATTGAGAATTATATTATCAATTCTTCAAGTTAAAGATTCCCAGAAAATCACTAATCACTCAAGAGTTTAATTTTACTTCTAATTTAAGACAACAATATGACCCCAGAGGGATTAGTCGTATCTGTCTACCAGCTGCTTTTTAATGGTTTTGAGAAAAAAAAATCTCCAGAGGCGTGTGTAGAACATTTTAAATGGTGGGGCAAACCTTTCCTCACTTGTCTTCTCTGTTTGATGGAACTACAGAAAGATTATGAATCTGCATTCATTTATGGAAATTTGTTATGGTTTCAGTTGGGATAGAGTTAACTTTCTTACTAGCAGCTGGTATAGTGCTATGTCTTGGATTTGGGATGAAAGCGTTGTTGACAAGCGCACTGATGTTTTTGGTTGTTGCTCAGCAGTCAAGACCTTTTCTGCTCCTCGCACCACCCCACCAGCGAGTAGGCTGGGAGTGCACAAAAAGTTGGGAGGAGACACAGACGGGACAGCTGACCCCAATGGACCATAGGGATATTCCATACCATATGACGTCATGCTCAGCATATAAAGCCAGGGGAATAAGGAGGAAAAGGGGGACATGCAAAGTTATGGTGTTTGTTTGCATGCACGGCTCTACTTATTAAACTGTCTTTATCTCAACCCATGATTTTTTTCTCACTTTTACTCTTCTAATTCTCTCCCCCATCTGAACTGAGGGGAGTGAAAGAGTGTCTGCGTGGTCCTAATTGCTGGTTGGGGTCTCCCCAGAACCTTCTCTTCTCCAGGCTGAACAACCCCAACTCTCTCAGCCTGTCCTCATAGGAGAGGTACTCCAGCTCTCTGATCATCTTCGGGGCCCTCCTCTGGACCCGCTCCAACAGGTCCATGTCTTTCCTGTGATGAGGGCTCCAGAGCTGGAAACAGTACTCCAGGTGGGTCTCGCGAGAGCAGACCAGAGGGCAGAATCACCTCCCTCGACCTGCTGGCCATGCTTCTTTTGATACAGTCCAGCATATGGTTGACCTTCTGGGCTGTGAGTGCACATTGTCAGCTCATGTCCAGCTTTTCATCCATCACTATCCCCAGGTATCTCGGCAGGGCTGCTTTTAATCCCTTCATCCCCCAGCCTGTATTGATATTGGGGATTGCCCTTATCCAGGTGCAGGACCCTGCACTCGGCCTTGTTGAACCTCATGAGGTTCACACAGGCCCACTTCTCGAGCTTGTTCAGGTCCCAAGGTCTTTCTGTGTAAGATCAAGAACCATATAAAGTCTGCCCAGAAATTCCATTTCTGTTTCTCTCTAAACAACAAGGACTACCTTTGGTCAAAAAATCCTCTCTCTTGCTATACATGGAATCACCAGTAGGCACACGGATGCAGCTTGAATAGAAGCAGATCCTCCTGCTCGTGATATGTTAGTGGTATTTTTTTTTCTTTTTCTTTTTTTTTTAATATGCTTTTCATATTTACTCAGCATTTAGCTGTCTGCCAAGGCCTTGGTCCAAAGTGCTGAACAAAGATTCTGGTCCTGAGTATTTGGAATACATTAGCTAAAACTGAGATATTAGTAAATTAAGATGTACAAGAGACAACCTTAACATCCCTGCTATGCACATCATGCCAGTAAATGTACACACACTCATGCATATATCTTCTCCCTTGGAAAATAACCTCATCCTACACTGTGACCACAACAGTAGAAAATAAAGCTACTGTGCTTAAATAATAATCCTGCAATTAATGCAGCAGGGAACAGATCCAGCATCATCTGTCATCCGTGCAGAGTAGAAAGTGGAAGAGCATTTGCAGTATCTAAAATGCTGGTTGACCTCCTTTTATCAGTCCACAGCAATTTCCTTTTAAAGGTTCACAAACAAGGTGAATTCATTCATTCCGCAGTTTTGGGGGTTTGGTGGGTTTTTGTTTTTTTGGGTTTTTTTTTTTTTTTTTTCCAAAAGACATAATATTTAAGCTCTACTGTAATTAAATATGAATATGCTGAAAATCTTCATAGCATATTTTATCTCTGTTGTTTCTACAGAGCTGTCACTACCAGCTGACATATCTCACCTCAGAAGGTAAAATTGTTTCATGAGATAACATTTTCCCTTCAGCCCCATGAAGCCCCAGTGGGCATATTTCTGGCTGCATTTGAAAGCAACAGAACCAGCTGTGCACCTCCATATGTGAAAGGTCTGATCAGACCAGTCTCATTTGAAAATCAACAGAATTGACAGAAAGATTGTTTTGCTACAACAGAGCGATTCACAGTTCCAGTACAGGTTGATGCCAAGTTTTTAAAAGGCTTTAATAAGCCAAGCCGGCCAGGAGTCAGAACACGATGTAGCTATGTGGCATTGCTGCAGCGCCTGACATCCCCAATCAGCCATAAATTAATTTTCACAAAGGGTAAGGGAAGACATTTATAAAGGAGTAATGTGCCCTGATACTGTCAATCTTATCAGCGTGATATTGCATTGACATTCTAACCATTAGCTATGAACCTATGTAATGGTTACAAATTAAGTAATGAGATAAAATTAAGAAAAGATAAATTTTGGAATGAGGAGCTGAAAATGAGTGAAGTCTGCAAGGCAGGAGCAATCTCAAAGACAACTGTGGGAAATCTGATTTCCAAGACTACATTGGACAAAGAGCTGGAGAATACAGAGAGATATAAATCCTGCGGTGGGCAGGCATTTGGCCTGTAGTTTTGTAATTTATACAATAATGCTATTAGAGTGAGATGAGAATCTTTCAGCAAAACATCTTTTTTTTTTTTTTTCTGAAAAATGCTGGTTCATGTAACCCAAAACTTTTTCTGTCTAAATACATCATTTCTGATGAAGAATTGTTTCTCATGTGTAGGGAAGAATCACAGGTAAACATCTGCAATGGTCACCTTCTCAACACATGACATGGGGCCACCCTTTGTCCAGGATGGAGCCAGACTTCCACACGGGAACAAATGGGTGAGGATAGAGAGAAAACATGTAGAAGGAGGAACCTGCATCAGTAGTCTCCCCACTTATGGTTACCGTCCCACCAGGAGGAGAGGTCTTAGCTTCTGGGCATTTCTCCACTAAACTTTAATGTTTTTTTTGTAAAGGTGAGGTGTGAGACATGTTTGAGCTGAGACACTTCTCACACTTCCAACCATGCAAGAGAGATTCAGGTTAACCACCTAGAAAACATTTCATACAAATTGGAGGCATGACTGTACTTCAAGACTTGGATTCAGACAGCCCTGAACTGTAGGGAGTTTAAAGAGCACGTTAGCACTTAAATACTACATAGGTCCTTCAAAAGCACTGCAGTCTCTGGTGGTCTGAAACCAATCATTTAGTTTTATGGATAGAAACAGTCACTAATTAATTACGCTATTTATCCTTCATCAAATTAAGCTGGCCTGTTAAAGGTGCAGAATCAATATAATCCATATAGCAAATTAGCTGTATTCTGTGCATAGTTACCCACACTTTCTAAAAGCAGAGGAACAGTAGCCTGTTTTCTTCTAAAGCAAATAATAGGATCAGGTGTCCCTTATAAGATTACAATCTTAAACACTCTCCAGTGAATGTGGCTGCACTTATGAACTTCTAAAGACACAAGTATGGGACATTGTCAGTGATTCTTCTTTTCACAGACAAAGACATATTCATCACTTCCATGGGGGCATCTGGTACCTTAAAGATTAGGGTCCATCTGCTTGTGAATTATGCTATACTGACAGCTTGGGAAAGTTTAGTTTCTTGCTTATGCATACAACAGTGTAAAAGCCTCAGGGACAGCTGGGCTATCAATGGTCTGCTCCAGGAGGACCAGGCTCAGGAATACTCCTATCCTTCCTCCAGCTGGAAGGTGTCTGGGAACACATGCTTTTTAAAGTCTTGTGGACCAACGCATCGGCTGGGATCCCTACGGGGACAATAAATAGAGGGCACCAGGTTTCAGGGGCTCACGACGAGGTGTCCCAGCCATTCAGTCTAGATTGGGTTGCTCTGACACCCTTGAAATCAGAATGCCTTGCAATGAAAATGTCTGCAACAGAGCGAGGTGTCTGTGAGCACCTCCAGACAGAAATTCAGTCATTCATCTTGGCAACTTGTCTTCGGCAAGAGGAAAGAGTAAAGCCAGACAGAAAACAAACCTGTTAGTTTGGGTGAATATCCCTCTAATGGAGATGGGTATCCAGCTTCCTTCTCTTGCTTAGGTTTCTTCCAGATCTTACGTAGTTTCTATTTATGAGACTCCATCCACTTTAAGTTCATAGGGCTGAACTTCTTCTGTGACCTAAAAGAGCTTAGAAAATCTTTTAGATAATGTAACCTGATAGATATCCTTTGATCTTGTATATTATGGGACCAAATAGATGTTTCCACTTTTTCCAGCTTTAGCATTACCAAAGATATGAATATTCATAATCCTAAACTGCAACTACTAATATAAATAATTTATGCATTCATAAAGAGTTTTTTCATAACAAAAATAGCTTTTATAGTGCAATTCTATTATGTACAGACTATTTGCAGCTCTGAGACCATAGGGTCAATAGATATTTAGACTTTTTTATGAGGACCTTGCCAGCTAGTGCAGAAAGCTAATGTTTTTGCTGCCTTTTATTTAAAAAAAAAAAAAAGGAGAAAAAGGAAAATTATTATTTCAATGAGCTTCCAGAACAGAATGGATTTTCTTTTCCTTTCTCATAATGCTGAGGAGGAACTGAAGATAAAACAAATCCTCTATTTAGCACATGCTTTTAAAAATATGTACTACTATAACATGTTCCATGTGTCATGAAAGTTACTTCTGCCACTGATGTTGTCTACACAGTTGCCCCTTTGCACAATGTGAGTCACACAAAAAAAGAAGATTCAAATGAAAACTTCATTGAATTAGGGAAGTAAAATAAAGTCTGATCCATCCCCAGCTGGATGGCACTTGTACGTGTGTGTGTGCGCGTGTGAGTGTGTGTGTGTGCATCTTCAGCGTGGGGTTTTTCATGGCTCTTATCAAAAGGTAGAGAATAGCTACTGCCATGCCAGCACACTTGAGTAGGAGCACGGGAAAATTCTGCCTTCTTCACTGAGGTCTATAGATCACAGCCCCATAGGAAATGCACAGCAGATAATTACCTTTTCAGCATATTAATTAGAAGAGCTGGTTTGCAATAACGTGTAACACTGTATGCACAGTGATAGCCAATTTAATTTTTAACTAACACACACAAAGTTTAGCATTTATTTAGTTATTCTCTACACGAGCCTTAATAGAGCAACAGACAGCTTTTTGTCCTCTACAGATGTTAGAGCAATGCCATTGGGCACACACAGTACACAAGCACTGCCAGGTGCACCTATGATGGGCTTGACTCCATTGTCATGCAGAGGTATCCGAAATAGAGGTGCCTCTATACCAGATAAGTGTCCGTGATCTCACTGAGATCGCTTCAGTGTAGTCAGTGTAGGTATCTTGCCTAGTCTCCAGTTGCTGCGTCTGAGACTATGTGTCTCCTTAAGGTTACGTGTCCCATCTGCCAAGCATCTACAGATATCTTGGTTGTCATTTGGTATCTCAGATGGCAGTAACCACCTATGTTCAGGAAGATCTCTGTTGACTATGGGGACAGCTTAGATATCTATGTGCAAGCTTACATAGACAACCAAACGTATCTCTGACCAAGCCATGTATTCCTTATGTCCTTGACAGAGAAACCTGCTAGGTTTGCATGACATATAGTCTGTGGGTTCTGAAAATTATACTTTTTATTATATATGGATCATATAATGTATGCAAAGTCTGGATTCCTAAACCCTTTTCTATGATACAAATCAGAAGAATGACTTGCGATGTCAGTAAGCACGAAGTGAAGGCTTAGTATCAAAAATAATCATGGGGTCTCTCCTGCAAAGTATATAACATGTTTCATTAGAGGAAAGGCATTGCTAAGACTGAAAAGAGACTGCAGAGGATTATGAACATTATTTAGAGCTTTCAGCCTCTGAGTCATGAGGCAAGATTAGCGGCACAAAAAGAACAGAGATTTCACAGAACTCCATCCCATCTGGAAAACAGCATAACAGAGTCATGTTGAGAAACTCTGATACTGTAACTAACTCAAAAACATGATGCCTTGATGTTGGCTTACACTTGGGAAAGTGATTTTAGTAGAAGTTCTGCAAATCTTCAAGTATCACAGTTTATTCAGTCAGGAAGGAGTTGGCCTATTTCAGTGAGGGAGGAATAACTCCAAGAAAAAAATGTCCTTTTTCTCTCCATTGAAACTTTTTTATTTTTGGGCTTCCTAAACCTAGGCTGGAGAGCTGCCAGTTTTATGGGTAAAGAGCTTTTTGTCTGAAATAGAAGAAAGGTTTGGTTCAGTTCAGGAAGATTCCCCTACCAATAAATTCCTTTGCCAATATTTTTTTTCCTTCCTCTCCTGTAGACAGCGTTTCTACAACAGTGGTGGCAGAAGACACTTGACTTCTTCTGTTGCCTGTTCTAACTCTGTGGGAATCCTGTACACAGGCTTAAGAAGAGACATAGACATAAGGAAGAAGGGGAAGTGGAAAAATCCAGAATAAAAGGTGGCACAATACACAAAGAAATGAAGTTTTTCTGTTCTTCATGATTCTGTTTCTTTCTTTCCACACTGAAGAGTGATGTCCCAGAATGGCGAAGTGGGGATTAGGAACTGTGCTGGAAAGAATTAAGACATCGAGTGGTATCTTCTCCTGCTGTGGTTTTAAGTGCCCAGCAAAGAGAACATAAAGCCACATACAATCACAGGGAAAATGTAGAAGCCATAAGAAACAGGATTGCAGGAAGCAGTTCAGCTTTGTGCAATAATTCCCACTTTTTTGATTTTTACAAATTCTCACTTAGCTGGCTAAGCATTCGTGGGCTTTCTGTCAACATCACCTTCAGTACTGCTACTATTGCATTACCTTTTACCTGCTTCTCTAATGATGCAGATTGGAGACTAAGGCAAGAAATCCAACAAATACTTACGCAAGGGAGAAACTTTACAAATTGAGTATGTCCTATGGGACCCAAAATTATTTTTATGAGTTGCTGGAATTGGAGGGAAACTTAGATATAAAAAAGCAAAAGAGCAGAGAGCTGAGGGGATGAAAAAGCTATTAGATATACTTTTGGAAAATGGGTAACAGTTCTTCGTTAGTGAGCTTAATTCTTTCTCTCTCTTTTTTTTTTTTTTTTTTTTAAAATTCCATTCAAGGATGAAGGAAGAAAAGGGAAACAGGCTCAGGAACAAAACCAAATAGCATAGATGAGGGTATTGACAATTGGACAACTGGCCTCTTGTTCCTTAAAACAAAATTACTTCTAAGGGTCTAAGGGAACATTTATAGGAATGCAACAAAGCTGAATAACATACTGACTTCTTTCTTTCTCTCTTCAAGGCATGAGGTCCTCTGGTAAAAGCGTTGGCTTGTGGAGTTTTGCTGTCATGCTTAATCAGCTGTAGCCATCATTCTGTGCACCCCTGAGCCATTTGCACAGCATAATTTCTCTTCTGGCACAAAGGTCTATCACTGAGATCATAATGGGGGGATCAAGGTTACAACATTCTCAAACCAAAACCCATGGGCATGGATCTGAGTATAATGCATTGTCCTAAGAGCTATGGATGTTGCAAAAAGGAACACTTCAGGACATAAATCTTTGAAAACTTTTGTTTTAATGAAGCACATTTTTTTTTTAAGCTTGACTTAAGAAAAGAGATTGTCAAGGTTTTTTTCTAGCTGAAAACATTTATAGATCAGAAGTAATTTTGAGAGCATTACTGAACATTGCAGATTTATACTGCAAGATGAATTTATGCAGATTTCAGGCATTAACAATAAAACTGGATAATTAAGAGACTTGGAACAGACTGTATGGATTAACACATCTTCATGTCATTCTGTGGCACACTGCATAAATGTAAAAAAATATTTAATCAAAGTAAGCTGCAATGGAAATACTTTCAAACTACAAATACACCTCTGACTGAATGTTGTTCAAAAGTGGCAGTGTCATGCTCTTGGGTTCCCAGATCTGAAGTACATTAGAAGTAATGATAAAATCCTATACTATTTACATGGCTTTAATGGCTTTAATAGTGTGAGATCTACTGAATGCATTAAAACAATTAAAGAGCTGTCTCATCTGTCTTTGCCTATAAGGTAATAAAGGTTTTCTTGAGAAAAGTTAGGTTTATACATACTTGTGAGTTCTGTGAGGAAAAACGTTTCAAGACAAATCTGTTTTAAAATGGGGAAATGATTTCCAATTACTGTTGAATGACATGAATCTTCTAAAATCCAACTCATTGTTTAAACGTCTGCTTTTCAGAGTTCTGTAGTACCCAAAATCTAATCTATATTCTCTGTACAGA
>VZSZ01008805.1:22797-61822 GCA_013398815.1 Ibidorhyncha struthersii
TTTTTTTTTGAAGTTGCAGAACTTGAATTGTGTTGGTAGTTTAGGTTCAGGCTTTTAAGATTCCCCCACCCAGCTGTCTTCACTTCCTACCTTGTGTATGTCTCTGCTTCAGTGGTTTGTTGAGAGGAGCCTTTATGAAGATGTGCAAAGTAGGTGTCAGTTCTTACCTAATTAGAAAAAGATGCATTAAGTGTAGAAAATACCAGTTAATCTCAGACAGTTGTGTTTTGAGAAGAGATCTCTTACTGCTTCTGTGGTAATTCATAGTAACTTGTCTAGAAGCGGGTGCTTCAAGACTACAGAGATGTTGGGGTACACAGGCTCTGCCCGGTGGCAGAATTAGGGGTGCTCTGAGATCCCAGACACATCCCACTCAAACAGAGGTTCCCATAGTGATAGCAAATTTTGTGGGTTTCAAGAACAACATCAGCCCTCTGGCAGCTCTAGTAGGTCTGTCGTGGTGCTGGTCCTGCTCCATTGGTGACAGTGCTCCCGTGTCTCTCCAGACAGCTTGCTTTTTTGGGCCTGCCTAAATGTTTCCCATTCTTGGGTTCAACACCAGATGGAGACTGTGGGTGTTGGCAGGTGTGCGAGCCAGAACGTGCTCTGCTGCTGTGGGTCCCTTCAACTTCAGATTGAGACCCACCGGCTGCACATCTGCATCTGTACCCCAGTTCTTGTGTTTGTCTTGATACCAACTTGTAGCGCAACTGAGCTTTTTTTTGGCCTTCTGTTTCCTGAGTAGACACCTTCCCTATAAACTAAATAGCAGTGCTGTTTTTTGGAGATAGTTCTCCCTTGTGGAATGCAAATTCTGAGATAGGATTTAATGGATTGCCTGACCTGTTAGTGGCAGTTAAAAGGAACAAAAAAGACCGAACAACGAATGTTTAAAAAGGATATCTCTTTCAAGATCCTGAACTGTTATGGTACGAGATTGTTTCTTCAGTCTGTCCCTTCTGCTTTTTGCAGGTTTTGCCTTGGACTTCATGTTTTGCCTTGTTCTAAGGGAGTGCAACTCCTGCGCTGGTTTATAGCTTGACAACCTCGTTAAGTTCTGTTGAAGAAATTAAATACCCAGGCCTTAAGCTCAATTTGGAACCTTTGGGAGCAACTCCATTTCTGTATATAGCTTGTGTGCCTGCAGCAGTCTGAGCTGTGGGCAAGACAGGCAGGTGATCTTGGGCACCAGGTGGTTTAGAGCATAATATATTCTTCTAAATTTCTTTTACCATATTACCAGCATAGAAGTGGCGTATGTGTTTTTCTGGGGTGAGATCTACATGAAGAAGCTTCCTAGCAGGCTGAAAGGTGGGTTTTGGGCTGGAAGATTTAGGTAACCTCAGTAAATGGCCGCTGTACACCTGTGGAGAATACTGGCTGTGGTAATACTGCTTTTGAATCCAGTTTTGCCTTCTCTGCCAGTTAGTCTTTCTGGAGTTCAGCTCTTAATCAGAGAGCAGCTTCTGTTGGGGTTTTGCATCATAGGTTTGCGACAGTATCAGTGTACCAAGAGGTCCAAGGTCTTTTAACTCTACTGTTGACAGCTGAACTCGTGCGGTCACTTCATTCATGGCTTGCGATCTTTACAGAGAACTGTAGTGATCTTTGATTGTCTGCAGTGATCTTTGTGACAAAGTGCTTGCTGCGCCAGGTTAGTAATGCAAGCATTCAATTAGTACCTTCCCCGTATAATACTGGTAGCTGTCTGGCGGGGAAACACGATTGCTTGGATCGCAGTAGCTGATTATCTCTCTTTGGTGCCCTTGATTTGGGAGACTTGTTAATTTGGTAAGCAAAAGTGTTAGTTTGGAGTACAGCTGAAGGACGCGGCAGAGGGCAAGTACCTTGAAACGGTTGGGCAAGGGTGCCTTGAAATGGCTGTGGTTAATCTAGGAACAAATTAAATACAAACAAATACGTTATTTGGAAACGCGTATGTTTTTTTTTATAAGATACGAAATGAAAGCAGCATGGAAGGGTAAAAGTGGTTACCAGAGATGAGCATGTGTAAAATCCTGTGGATGTTTTTCCTTTCACTGTGGACTCCTGAGTGCTTTGAGCTCACAGGAGTTAAATGAATAACGTGTTTACTGTACAATTGCACTGTGTGGGAGGAAAAAAATATTAATGGTCTTAGTCTTCAGAAACGGTTCTGTTTTCTTGCAATGTGTGGCAGGTGCTCAAACAGGATCTGGAAGCTTTGATGAGCTGGTTAAGCCTAGACTTGTGAGTTAATGGTGTGTACTTAAGAACCATTTCACGATGCTCTTGGTCATCAGCTGGCAGTGGCTCGCAGCAAGCTGCGTTCCACCAGTACCTGTGATGAAATGGCAGCACTTTCAGTCCCGCCTGAAAGAGGAAGTAGCAGTGGTGCTGGGGCTTGGCAGGAAACTAGCGCAGGATGTGTGGACAGAGTTGACAGCTTGGTTTCCTTTGGCGAGGAGAATGCTACACATGTTGACCTGAAAACAGGCTTCAGTAGCTTAAAAATAAAAGGAATCTTAGCAAGCTTGAAGCCTTGTGGTTTCTGCATAAAATTGCTTGTACGGTAAGATCATGCAGATTCTTACCTGTTGCTTTAGCAGAGAACACTGATTGTGTACAAAGACCCACAAAATTTCACTGAATTCTTTGCAGTCAGTAGTTCCTATTGCTGCTAGAATATATCGCAACTGCTCTGCGTTACAGGCAGTTTTTAAAACTAAGGAGCTCCACTAGTAACACCACATTTCATGTGCTTGCCATTAAAATGGGAAAATTAGGCTTGTACAGGAGGGTTGTGGCCGTCACTGCCAGGGTGCATTTGGGGCAGCGTTTATTGCAACTTGTGCTTAGTGAATGGGAACCTGCCATAGGTACCGTGGATTCCTTCAGCCTTTTCTGATCTCTTGGTGTCTTTTGGTGTGTGCACAGGCCTGTATGAAGAAAGTGCATAATTCCAAATTTTCCTTTGCACTAGAAAGGATTACCTATCTACGCGACATCTCGCTGGAGGCTTGAGTTAACTCTTCATTGCAACACTTGCATCTCTGGTACCACTTTTTGGGATTAATCCTAAATGCAGATCAGCTGTCTTTCATAAAAATGTAACTGAGCTTTAAAGCAAAATTCTGTGGGCCTGTTGAGCCTGGAATAGAGCCATCTGATGAATTTGGCAAAGTTTATGAGGCTTTGTAATCCACAGTTTCCAGGATAGTGTTGAATTCTGTGAAATCCTGCTGGTGCGATCACGTGCTGAACAGGTTAAAATCCAACAAATACTAGAAGTATGATCAGTTAACATGTGCTTTACTGAAACACTGGAGTTTTTGATTACAATACAGAGAGACTGAGAAATAAAATCAATTCAGTGTTGTGGTGTTTGTTTTTTTTTTTTTTTTTAAACATGTCTTTAGATCTTGTTGAACGGAACTAAGCTGTCTTGACTTGCATTACATTCCCAGTCTTTATCAGCTTTCCTCTCTGGGCTTGGCCAGATGGCTCAAGATCCACTCACTGTGCTCAAACTGGGATGACTTCAGTGCTTTCCAGTCTGTTTCCATTCCCTCAGATATTTAAAACTATGCGGTGTGTTTTCTAGTCCTGCTGGGTGTTGTATATGCCAACTTCCTTTTACTGGCTGTTTTGGAGGGGGAGCACCCCCAAACCCCTTGTAACTTCTTTGTTTCTCCCTCCCTTGGTGTTGTACTCTAAGGGCTGAGTTATCCTCGAGCTGTATGTCATAATGGACTAAATTTCTTTAAAACCACAAGTCAATGATGTATGTGTCTTTAAAGCTTTTCCAGTGGAAGAGTAGGTCCCAGGATGGTGCATCTGAGCTCCCTAAAAATGAGGTTTTCAGCCATGTTCTGTGGACCTCTTTAGAAGTGGAAAACATAAAGTACCTCATCCTGCTAATCTAGAAAGCCTGCTAATCCAAGTAAAATAATTTATTCAACAACTCTACTTTCCCACTGGTAAGACTCTTGAGGCCTATGCTTAAGACTTCAAATCTGTTTAAAACTTAGGCTTTCTTATTTCAATATTGAAAGTTGTATATCCATTAAGGAAAAAAAGGTGAGGGGACCCTTTTACCTAAAGATGTGCTGGAATGCATTTTGGTCCTTTAAAGATGTAATCCTGAAGTGTCTCATGGGTTGGGGGGTGCAATTAAATATCTGTGAGAGAGAAGCGGTAGTCACTTGGTACACAGAGAACTTCTAGTGGGTCAGTTCAATGTTTTTCACTGTGAATTTTGTTAATTTCTTCCTTTAGAAAGGAGAAAAAAAAACCCAACAACCATACAACCCCACTGAGGCTTTTCCAGGTGGCCTGTTGTGCAGTTCAGGTTCTGCTTTATGTTCCAGAGTGAGGCCTCGGGTTATTTGCACTCTGTTTTGTTCCCACTGCCAGAACGCTCAAAGGATTGGGTCAGCCGGTAGGAAAAGATGGTGTGTGGGTTGAGTTCAGAGCCCTTTTCTCCTGCTCACACCCAGCGTAGGGTGGTACGCGTTGGAATCAGTGATGCAGACCATACCAACCCCGTGCATTTGAGGTGCAGGCTGAAAGTAAGCAGTGCTTTTATGGGAAATACTCTTAATTTGAACTGCTGCTGTTCTGTACTATTTGAGTGTAGTTATGTAGATAAAGTTGATCGTTCCCTCAGAGTTGGAATTGAGTGTTGCAGCAGTAATGCAGCCTGAGTGCAAGGCGTGTGTGTGCAGCCTGTGCTTTGTCCTAGCTGGAGTCTTTGAGCTGAGCCCTTCCCAGAGCCTGTGGGGGCCTTGGCTGGGTCAGGACAGGGCAGAACTGGAGGTTTGCAGTACGCTCGCCTACAGCACTCCTGGACTTTCTCATACTGTGCTTTCATTTTGTTGCTTGCTTGATGCTCTCTGGAATATTGAGTTTTAAAGAGTAACACTAAACACATCTCTTTTTTTTTTTTTAATTTTTTTTTTTTTTAGAAAGCTGTATGTGAGCTTTTCTTGTACAACTGCATATACAGAATTTTAAGATTTATAGTTAATGGTGGATAGGTATGCTGCAGTGAGCATAGGAAGTGCTTCAGAGTCTGGATTTTTCCTCTAGTGTGCTTTCCAGGTTCTGGAAAGGCTGTCTTGGATCAGATGTGTAACCTGCAAATTATGGGTAAACAAGGAAATACAAATAATAGGGGCAAGAGGGTAGAAGAGGAGGTAGAGCCAGAAGGGGAGGGGAAGAATATGGAGTGGAAGAGGAGGTGTCTGCCGGGGGAGGGCAGGGTGGAAGAGAGATGGGATGTCTCTAAAGGGGTGGCTGCACAGTGCTGTGACGCTGGAGTCCCCTTGTGATTGCACTTGGGGTGAGCAAGGACAGCTGGGGCAGAGATTGCCTCGGTGTGGGGACAGTGTAATGGATTCCAGCTGAAATTGAAAAAGCATACAAGAAGTGGCTGGGAAACCCAGTGTGGGGAGCTGTTTTGTGCTAAATTTATTAACTCTGAAAGGAACTGCTGAAGGCTGCTACCTGTGCTGTGCAGTGACACAGCTGGATGGCTGTGTTTGGGTAAATCCCCAAACAAAAGGCAGCTGATGGTGCCTTATGGCATGGATAAGGCTGGCAAGCTAGTGAGGCATGCTGGTAATTTAGGCTGACTTAGTTTGGAGTGTGCTTGAGTTGGTTAGCTTGTCTCATACCAGTTTTGATGTATTTTCCTTTTAAAAATCTACTTAATAAGTGACTCATCCCTTTCCACCTTTGTTTTGAGTGTGAAGCCTTTCTTAATTTGGAACTGAGTTGCTCTGTTCCATTGCCTGCTTGCTTTCTGGTGGCTTTTTTAATTCTAAAATGCGACTTTTTCTCAGTGATCCATACCACCAGCATGGCAAGGCAGAACTACGTGATCACCTTAGCAATCCAGGCGATATCGACTAATATTACTTAGATGTTTTCTGTGTTCATGTCAGGGCAACTGTTTGTCTTTTGAAATGGAAACGATTGCTTTGTCCTTCTGAGTAAATGTGTGTTTCTGCAATTTGGCCCTGAAGCAGCTTTTTGTAGCATTAATGAAGGGCCTGTTGATAAGGCTTTGCTGTGCAAGCTGCTGATCGTCCTGTCAGAAACTGAGACCTGCTTCATAAATCAACAGATTTTATTATTTTGCTATTGAAATACGGCACCAAGTAGAGGACTGGTGATAACACTTGATGCCTACGCAAATCCTTCCTCGTCTCTGTATATGTTGAAAGAAGCTGTATAGATAGCAGTGTTGAGTATGTGACATACCAGGTGGTGGCTGATGTCCTGCTCTGAGGAAGAGTCTTTGCTGCCGTTTCCTAAAACTGACTGCTGTGGATCTCTCTGTAGCTTGTTGAAATGGTGGTGATTAGTATTCGCTTACAAGTACTGCTTTTAGGAACTTTTGAGGATGTTTGTTATGAAGTTAGCTGGCTGTCTAAATCTTTGAGCATCCCTGCAGCATCTGAAGAAAACCCAGTGGTATAAGGCTTGTTTTGAGTTGCTAGCAGTTGCCTTTCCTTGCAAGTGTAACGATGTGATGTACAGTATCAGATCATGTTGCTAGCTGTGACCAGAACACTCAAAAACCTGGAATTTCATTGTGCTACTTCCAGATCACTCTGAGAAGTGAAATCCCCAGGAAGTACCCAAAGGCATAGTTCATAAGGGATCAATTCAATTTTTTTTGATGCAGTTACCCAGGACTGAGAGCCATGGCAACATCCATCCTAGACTAAAGCATTGCCACCGTTCTGAGGGTAAATTTGCTGCAGTGGATGTTTCTTCTTTTTCTCTCTCCCCACACCCTGGCAGGGGTAACTCGGTTTGCAAGTCTTTGTTGCTGTAAATAAAAGTACTCCCAATGACATGGAAATGCTGAAAGTCAGTGGGAGCTTTGCCCCTAGGTATACTAGGGTCAGGATTTCACACCTCTATGTGAATGAATGGCTAGAGGCCTGGTATTTTTCTAATTAAAGCAATATATTAATGAAGGGCAGCTGTGTCTGGCACTGGAGGTAACTAAGTAATGTTTGGAGGAAGCATTGATGGCAAACATTGATTCAGTTCATGTGCTAACGTCTGTGCTGGAACGGTGTGGAAGTAGCTGTGTGCATCATGATTTTTGTAATGTCTGGAGAGTAATAGGATTCCTTGGGAACTGGCACCCTGCTGAGCTTCTCAGTGCTGTTAGCCACTTCACAGAGGGAATAAAGGTACACCTTAAGTAGTGACTTTAACCAAAAGATTGTAGAACTGTACTTGAGCTTAAAAAAAAATCCCAAACCAACAAACACCACCACCCCCAAACAACAACAGCAACAAAAAAAGGTAGGGGGAGGAGCAAGTAATTATGCTTCCTTCTGTCTGTACCTGCTTATTTTTATCCCATAAACTAGTTTCAAAGCTCATACTGCTGTTTCCTGCGCAGCTCTCTTTGGTAAAGTGCTCTGCAGAGGGAAGATCTCCTGGGAGGCGTGTGTGTAACTCAGCAGCTATCAAGACCCAAGCTTACACTGTTGGCTTTCGGTGCATCTAATGCTGGGTGCTTCCATGCATTAAAAACAGTCTGGAAAGGCCTTAAGACTTTTTTTCCTCACTTCTAGGTAACTAGGACAAAAATTGCACTGAATTTACCTAGTCCTTCTTCACAATGTAGAAAAGTGACCATGTCTTAGGTCGTGGTTGGCAGTTGTATGCAGTGGGAAGGATCCAGCTGTAGGGAGGAGGTATTTGCATTTATGAAAATAAGCAGCTTCCTATCTTGTGTGTGTGATGGAGAGAACGGATCTACCAACTGATCTAAGAACGTCTCATTTTCAGATCACATATGCGCTGGTAGTGGTTTGTGCTCATCAATGACACGTACTGCTATCTAGTGAGAATGAGAAACATCTAAATATGTGTTTCTTTTTTTTTTTTTTTCCTTCTAGGTTCTCATTGGAGTTGATATTGGAGTAGACTTCAGCTATGCAGACGATCAAGTGTGTAGTTGTGGGTGATGGTGCTGTTGGTAAAACCTGTCTCTTAATTTCTTACACAACAAATAAATTCCCATCGGAATATGTACCAACGGTAAGTGTGAGAATGGCTCCAGTTGTTCTTTGGACATGGTGGGGTTGGGCAGCGTGAGTTTCCTTCTGAATTAACCTTTGTGGCATGCGTGCCTTAATACTAGTTCTTACCACCTGCCTTCCTGTTGGAGACTTAACTAATACATCGTGGGAGAGTAGTGATCGGTGTGTTTGGTACACTGCAGCTGCCTGGTAGCGCTGGGATGCCTTTCCTGTGTCTGGTCAGTTCCTGCTGCTTGACTGATTCGCAGAATCAGGGCTTCTGTTTGACGGTCACCAGCAGAATTCTGTGACCAAGATTATTTGCAGTTGTTAGCACTTGCACTGCTAAGTGGGGAGCAAGGAGCAGGAACACTTGCCTTCCTGCTTGCTCTCTCGGTTCTTGCCACATCTTCATTTTTAGGGAGAGTTGTATTTTTATGTTGCTAGAATAGTCAGTGACTGCAGTTAACGTTGTCTGATGCTCATTTCTGCTTTGCAACTCTGAGAGATGCAGAGGTTGTGCAGTGAACTGTGTGGACTGTGGCTAGTATTTTCTCACATGCTTAGCTGAAGTCCTCTTTGGATCTAGGCTGCCCAATCTCATTCATTTGTACTTCCAAACACTTGCCATCTTGGCGTGTAGTCCTTGGTTGTTTCTAAGTTACTTTTTTGAGTCTTGTAGGCTCAGTTTTCTGAGATACTGAGTCCCTTGGCTTATCTAAGGATCAAGCTGGGAACAGTCTGCTGATTCCCTGCAAGGCACGTGTGCGTTATCTTTCTAATAGAAAAGTGCTTTTCTTGTTAATATTGCATACGAAGATCAGCCTGCTGACACTGAGGTGGTTCAGTTTTTTAGTGAGGTGGCTGGAGAGACTTTGCCTTCTGAATGCTCTTTTTATTAGTTTACTCTGTTACGGACCCAAAAAGGCCATCTTCTACATGTCTACAAATTGAAGAGTTTATCCAGATACCTCAAACAAATTTGGATCTGGAAATGCATTGTGAAGAGGTTGAATGCCTGTTGGTGGAAGGGCAAATGATCTTTTCTGTTATTATGAAAGCAACTTAAAAGAACAGATAGCTCCTCTGAGACGCAGGGTGGCTCCTGCCTGATAGCTGTTTCAGAATAGCTGCTGCTTTATAAAAATGGAAAAGAAGTTGCAGTGAACTTCATTGCCTCTTTTTGAGGTAATGGTTTTGTACACAATCCAAATATCTTCATCTTACCAAATTTGAGGTTTGTTAAGAATAGGACAGACATCCACAGGACAAAAATGTTTGTGTTTAGTTGTAGATCTGGAAGTAAAGATGAAAGGACTCCCAAAGCTGAGAATTTCAGGTTGGATGCAGTGACAACTGTTAGGACCCTGAGGGTTGTGCTGCAGAAATGGAGACCTGAGTTCATCTCATGGAGACCCTCTCATTATGGAAGGGAAGAAGTTGCACTTGAAACTGTGTTTTGCCATTCTCAAGTTTTTGAGAGTGGTGTTAAATATCCTGCTGTGATGCTTCGAGATCAGCCGCATCTCGTGCTGCATCTGTGGAAGTCTGCTTGCCCTATTTAAGCTATTCTTTATGGTCAAGACAAAATGAGAGAGGTCAGGGAGTTCAGGCAGTGAGCATTTCTATACTTATCCCTGGTGAAATGACCCTTAATTATGTTGAAAAATGTTGTAATCTTAAAACGTGTATTTTGAAGGCTTGCAAGTTTGTCTGCTGTCCTGCAGATGGTAGTACTGTCTGTACTACCTGATAACAAGGAATGTAGAAAAGCTACTCAAAGAAACAAAGTTCCTCACCAGTAAAGTGTGCTTAAGGTGTGCTAAGGCTTATTTATAGTGCCTTTAAAAACTCTCGCATGTTTCTGGAATAGCATTTATCACTGAACCTCATGGCTTGGGGCACTCACTATTCTGGGAATATCACAGGCCTAGTCCTAATTCTGTGGGTGGCCTGGAGGCATATTTCATACTCTGGAAACTGGTAAGTAACCTCTGATATTCCGGCTAATACTTCTAGTAATAAATGGGCAAAGAAAATTAACAGATAGCACTGTTTCCAAAATTAAAGCAACCTGTCTGAGAGTCGACAAGCTTTAATGTTCCCAGAATGTGTGTGGCTGAATAAGGACCCTAGCATAAAGTGGGTAGGACTTAGAACTGCTTAGTAGAAATGTTTAAGGAAGAAAAAAAACTGGAGATAAATTTCTGATTTTTGAGAACCTGGTACATCAGGGCAAGCAGAGTGACAAACACCAGGAATCCAGCTGCAGCAGCTACTGCGAAGTCTCCCTTGAGATGAAGGTGGCACCCTTCTGCCTTGAGCGCGTCCAGGGGTGCAGGGCACAGAGCAGTTAGTGGAAGGTAGGGGTGCTTTAGCAAATCAGTAACAGTCTGGCTTCAAACTGAGCTGCGCCGTGTCTGTAGGCACGGGAGCGGCTGGTGTGAACTGCCTGTGCTGTTGCCCTGCGTAGCTGTACTTGTGCAGCAGCGTGGCCAGAACATCCATGGAGAACACACCAGTTCTGACTAATAAATCAGTTTCTTTCACTTGGCTCAGTCTTTTGCAGCTGGTTCTCTCTCTCTCTTTTTTTTTTTTTTTTTTTTTAGCATACTTCTCAGTGGGAGATGGGTTTCATACTGGTACTGCACCTGGTTTGTCGCCTGTGTATTTTTGTTGTCATTGCCATTCTCAAAAAAGGATGGCATGGGGCATGTCTGTGGAAAGGCACTGGCAACATCTGGGTAGTGGCAGATCAGGTGTGAGTCCTGTCACACGAAAGCTCATACCACCTGCTGTAATGGGCTGTCTGGCACTGGCAGGAATTGAAACTTGTTGGGCTAATGGTTGCTCTGTTTTTTAGCCTGTTTGGCACAACTGAGGATGAAGTTGCCCGTGGGTTACGCTATGAGCCTGCAGTTGCCAGGTTTCTCTGAAGGCTAGCCTTGTAACCCTGGCCTCCTTAGAGCTGAACCCCAGACTTTTTCAATAGTGGCTGTACCTTAAAAAAAAAAAATTTCTGTTTTGCAGATAGGGAGCTTAAGCCCACAAAAAAATAGTGAGGGAAAATGCATGCTAATCCCACTAAGGGGCAGCCGCAAGTAGTATTATCGACTTGCTGTTCACTGGGCAAAAACGAGGGGATATCTTTGGGGGATTAAGCTGCCAACCATCTTCTGACATCTGAAAGAGCAAATGCTCTGACCTTAAGCGTAGAGTATTCCAGTTGCTTGTCCTGTACCTAGCAATAGGTGAGTTCTCATCCTGACCTGTCCTTTGGAGTTTTGAAGTAGTAGTTGTGGTATATCAAATGTGCTCTGTGACATGTCTTCCACCCTCCTCCAGCCTCCAGGTCTCATTGGTAGCTGGATGCTCTCTGGGGTGTTTGGTAAGGCAAAATCAGAAGATTGGGCTGCAGGTAATGGAGATGAGTGTTTAAATCTCTTGCAGTACTTTAGAATCTTGAATGCTAATCCAAAATAGCATGAGAGGTGACTTCTGCTTCTAGCTGGTGTTCCTGGGGATGTGCAGCATGCTGTGGCCATAGCTGCTTTCTCAGTCACTATGAGTTATGAAAAATGGAAGAAATTAGTGCGGTGTCAGGTATTGCCTTAACCGGGGCAGTGAGGTGGAAAGGAGAAGGATCTGAACTCTTGGAAGTTCAGCTTTCAAGTGCTGTCTTGCTGGTCTTATCTCAATTTTTAGTGGGATTTTCTCAAGGACCTAAGCTCTTACTAAAGCCTTGTTAATAGATGCATGTGACTGCTTATTTCTCCATGTCCCTCCCTCCTCACTTCCATGAAAAGCTTTTGAGATGACTGCTGGCCTCTTTAATGGTGTGGTTTGCTTCAGTTGCAGGAGCTGCTCAGACTTCAGATTTGCGTTGAAGCAGAGCTTCCCTATTCTTACTCAGAGTTCTCAACTGTCTCTGAGTAACCTTGCAGCACAGTGTGCAGGGACAGGCTATTGGCTTTTTTTTTAGTGGGAAGGAGTTTTTGCCAAAGGCACTTTTCAGAAATACTATTTGTTGCAGTTCTGAAGAATAAGTGGTTATTGAAATGAAGGATACTGACTCCTTAATGCTGAGTATGTGGGTGTTGAAGGAGAAGGCTTTGGGTAGGTACTCATGCTCAGTTGTGTTGTAAACAAGTTACCGGGGGAAGCATTTTTGGTCATGTTGTTGACCCCGTGTAGCAGGTCTGCCCTTGAGCACAGTACTATTGTGCCAGATGCTGTACAGAGACAATATAACTTGGTCTTCTGGAGCTGGATTTTCCATCTAGATTGAGAGTGAATTTGGCACAGACTGATTTCGAGGAACTATATTGCTTCCTCCAAAGATGGAGGATAAATTCCTGTTGAAGAGATGGAGTCTGTATTGAATTTCCTAGATGGTCAGAAAGATGGACTTCAGAGGAGACTCGGTCTTGCGAGAAGCAGCCCCATAGCTCTGTGCCCTGAAGGGCAGGGCTGAAGTTTATCAGTTCTGTCTTTGTATGGATGTGTTTACTGGGTCAGACCAAGTGTGAAGGTTGAAATTTCTGTGGCAGTGTGGGAAACCTCTACAATTACAGGCAAGAGCTGTTGCAGGTGTTTTGCTCAGTGGCTTTTACCCTGTTCTGTGCAGTGGTGTACCTAGTGTGCCTGGGCTTGAGAATCCTTCAGGGAAACAGCTCTTGCATCCCTATTCCAAACTGAATTGTCCTGTTAACAGCCTTAATGGTAACACCATCGTAACTGTATGAGTTTCAATAAGGCCAAATGCTGGGTCTTACACTTTGGCCACAACAACCCTCACCAACGCTACAGGCTTGGTGGGGAGTGGCTGGAAAGCTGCTCAGCAGAGAGGGACCTGGGGGTGTTGACTGATAGGTGGCTGAATATGAGCCAGGAGCGTGCCCAGGTGGCCAAGAAGGCCAACGGCATCCTGGCCTGTATCAGGAACAGTGTGGCCAGCAGGACTGGGGCAGTGATCATCCCCGTGTACTGGGCACTGGCGAGGCTGCATTTTGAGTACTGTGTTCAGTTTTGGGCCCCTCATCACAAGAAGAACACTGAAGCACTGGAGCGTCTCCGAAGAAGGGCAACAAAGGGGTCTGGAGCACATCTTATGAGGAGCGGCTGAGGGAACTGGGGTTGTTTAGCCTGGAGAAAAAGAGGCTGAGCAGGGAGACCTTATCACTCTCCAACTATCTGAAAGGAGGTTGCAGAGAGGTGGGAGTTGACCTGTTCTGTCAAGTAACTGGTGATAGAACAAGAGGAAATGGCTTCAAGTTGCACCAGAGAAAGCTTAGATTGGATATTAGGAAGAATTTCTTTACTGAAAGGGTCATCACGCTTTGGAACATGTTATCCAGGGCGGTGGTGGAGTCCCCATCACTGGAGGTATTTAAGGGTCGTGTAGATATAGTGCTCAGGGACATGGTTTAGTGGTGGTTTTGTCAGTGTTAGGTTAACGATTGGACTAGATGATCTTACAAGTCTTTTCCAGTCTAGGAGATTCTGTGATTCTGTAAGCCTAATGGCTTCTGTTACCCTGTGCAGATGACTCCTGCACAAATCAGATGGCAAGATGAGTAAGACATGGTTTGAAACATGGCTTGTTCACATCCTCTTAAATGTGCTTCTCATTTCTTTCTTACCAGGTTTTTGATAACTATGCTGTAACAGTGATGATTGGAGGAGAGCCTTACACCCTAGGCCTCTTCGATACTGCAGGTGAGAAATCAAGTGCTTGTGTCATTGTAACTGCCCAAGATTTCGTTGAGATGATATTGAACACGAAGGCATACAGTGGGTTCTTTTTTTTTTTATGAAAGAGCAAAATCTTTCTTGACTGTTCTTTCCTGACCTTTGGGGACTTGTTAAATTGAGTTTATTTAAAACCAAAACCCAAAAAACCCCAAAACCAAACCAAAACAAGAAAAACTTCCACTTCCTTTAGAGCTGTTTTATTTTGTGACATCTGATGACAAGTTTCAAACTTTGACCTCTAACCTAGGGGATACCTGAAAGATAAGGGGTTTCCATTTTTTAAAAAAAAATTAAAGGACACAATTGTGTTGAATAAAATATGTGGATTGTGTGTGGTTTTTGTTTAGTAAATAGCCTATCTTTTGATCAAATGTCAAGACAGAATGCCTAACATTGGAACACCTTAGATGTCCATGTGGCATGTGTCCGCATTCTTAACGTGGATGAAGTCAGTATGTTGTGTGGAGTTTCATAAACCCTCTTACTGTGGGCTTTCCTTAAAATTAAAAATAAATCTGCAGGCTTCTTTGTTTATGGTTATTAAGACTATCTCAGTTTCTGGCTGGAGAAATGTGCAGTGATTAAACAGCTACACACATTGCTCTCCACATGTGAAAATTTAGCAAGAAAGGGCAGAAACTGGTTTGACTGCTAAGTTACCCAGTCCCCAACTGGTAATAATACCAAAGTGGTGTGGCAGCACCTGGTATTGTAAACAGTTCTTCAAGAGAGTCCTTACAGAGAGCTTAGTTGGTGAGCTGTTACCTAAAATTGTCTTGATAGAACTTAATCTGACTGTTTCTAGACGTATTCTTACAGATGCATCATTAGTGTCTCACTTGATTAATGAAGTGATCTTATGCTTCAAATTAGACACTATAGCTTCAATTAGCTCTTCACATTCTTCACCTAAATGTGATTTGTGTGTTAGTTATCACAGACTCCCTAGTTCATGGATAAGGACCTAGGAGCTGAGTAGAGAAGAGTGGCTCCTTCCTGCCATGTTGTGTACGCTGCTGAAGGGACTGGTACTTAGATGGGTGTCAACTATAGCACTGTGGTACCTGCACGGGTAAAAGCTGTGTTAGGTCCTTCTCTGACCTGTTTGCATCTGAACTCCTGTGTGTTCAGGCCTCTGTAAACTGTTGCACCTCTAGATATGCATATCCATGGACTGTCTGTCAACACGAGTGCAGCAGTCCATCTAGTAATTCTGAAAACTTAGTGAGTGGCTTTAGCGCGTGTAGGTGCCTTCAAGCACTTGTGAGTATAAAGGCTTTCCTCTCGGAGCTGGGCTGCTGAAGTGGGAGGCTTTTGTTCTTTAAAGGTCACCTGCTTTTTGCTAAATAGTGGCCAGCAGAAGTTACAGAACTTAATGATGGATAAAACCCCTATTACTGTCAAATTAAAAAAATCTTTGTTTTGAACTTGTACTATGAAGACAAAGCTTTTTGAAGTAGTCTGTTACAATTGCAACAAGATATTTTGGTCAGTGCTTTGCTCCTCTGTGTCCAGCCAAGCATGATAGCTGTAACAAGCCGTTTAGGCCTCTGTCTTCAAACTGTAGATCTTCCTCTCCTGAGATGTCCCAGGTGTTGAGTCATCTTCAAGATCTCAAAGGTCTTTATCCTGTATGGTGGGTGAGAGAGCATCAGTTGAAATCTGAGGCATTTTGAACAAGTGTTTCTGATTTGGTTGCCAGCAAGTACAGCAGCTCCTTTAGTGCCACATTTGCTTTCTAAAAACTGAGTGCTACTGAATGGAGCAGGAGGAAGTTTAAGAATAAGCTCAGGCAGAGTCAGGTTGGTGGGTCAGTACTGGTGGTGGCCTGCAGGGACTGCCTGCTCTTACCGAGCCACAGGGAAGAAGAGCCTGGCTTTCTCTGAAGCTCAGCCAGTGCTGGGACTGATGCATTTTTAGGGGAATGCTGCTGGACGGCCTGAACACACTTACCTGTGCCAGCAGCATTCTCCTCTTGCTGTTTGGAGGACACTTCATTAAGTGTTTGCAAGCATAGGTCAGAATGTTCTAGTGAACATAACTGCTTTTTTTTTTTTTTAATCTTTCTGCCCTCCAAACTGCAGGGGTTTTGCAGGGTGATGCAATTTTATGGCATAATACTTTTAATGAATGGACTAGGTGCAGAAGAGCTCATCTATAACCAGAGCCGTGTTCTGCAATTTTTCATTATAATTGAGGAAAGTGTTATGGAGTCCGAGGGTGTTTGTTCTAAAAATTTATTAGAGTGTACTCCTAACAGACTTCCCAGCTCTCCTGTGACTTTAAGCAGCTTTTTGTTACATAGCAACTGCATGAATTCTGAATTTGAAAAATAGGATCTTTGAAAGTTTGGGTTCAAGGCATGTGTATTTGCTTAAGACTTAGGATTAATCACAGTAATGCTATTGTGCTGTGATGTGCATTGTAACTACCTATAAAGAGCAGTGTTTCGTTGTCTGGCTCTAATACTGGTTAATTTTCTCCTCTTCTAGGTCAGGAAGACTATGATAGACTACGACCCCTCAGCTATCCACAGACAGATGTATTTCTGGTCTGTTTTTCAGTGGTGTCTCCTTCTTCATTTGAAAATGTGAAAGAAAAGGTTGGTTGAACTCTGCCTGAAAAGGGAGCTGCTGCAGTGGTTTTTGGAAATAGGTCAGGAGTTATCTTAGGTGGTTAGTAACAAATACTGTGTCTTCTCTGTCTTTAGTGGGTACCTGAAATTACTCACCACTGTCCAAAGACTCCTTTCCTGCTTGTTGGGACCCAGATTGATCTAAGAGATGATCCCTCAACAATTGAGAAACTTGCCAAGAACAAGCAGAAGCCCATAACTCCAGAGACGGCTGAAAAACTGGCCCGGGACCTGAAGGCTGTCAAATATGTGGAATGCTCTGCACTTACGCAGGTGAGAGTTGGTCTTTGACCATTTTTGCTTGCTTATATTCTCTACTTATTTCAGTAATGAGGAAAACCAGCTCCATAGGGATGTGAAAGGGTATAAGATCTGTTTCTGCTGTTGACACAGTGGCTTTCTTTTTGTCCTCTTGTTCTAAAGCACAAGGAGTTGGCAGTGATACAAAGAAAATCAGCCTGTGAAGATTAGGTGTAGTGCAGAGGGGTGATGGAGGAGGATGTGCTTGCTGTGTTTGCTTTTGTGTTGGAGGAAAATAGCTACTGAAAACTTACAAGGTGTGTTATGGGTAATGAGTGGGTTAGGACATGGAATGCAGCTCACTACTGAAGAGAGCAGGCGAAGAAGAAAAAAACCTCTCCAAATTCTAAGTCAGTTCTGGTACTTCTAAGACTAGAAGCCTTCATACTTGTGAGAGCTTCTTTCTCTTCCTATGCAGTTGGTGGTGAGCTGCGTTTCCTGTGTCTGCCTTGAGGTGAAAGTTCTGTTGAAACAGAAAATAACAATGAAATAGTTCTTAAGATATAAACATGATGATGTTGTGTGAATTAACTTGTGAACGTGAGTCTAAAGCCAACTAAAATAGCTGATTTAAGGCCAGGAAACTTGATTATCCTGTCCCTTTAAGGTAGGAATACTACGGGGAGTGGATGGGAGCCATCGGCTAGCTAGCTGGCTGGTTGCCTTGACTTTGGATGCCCTGGGAACTTAATTTTGCGTGCCTACTCTTGCAGAATTGACTACAACTCTTTAACAATTTCTTTAATGCTACTCTGTAAAGAATTTGTCCCTACCTGATGTGCATGGAACTAGGGGTGCAGAATATTGAGTCTCTCGCTCTTTTCAGTTTTGTTTTGCATTCATCTCTAGTATCTTGAGCACAAAGCTTTATTGCTAAACCTCACAAAACCTGAAGCTTGCTTATTTTGCACTTTTTGTCCAGACTGCATGTTGCCTGTTCCAGTTGGGATCCTGAGACTTTTTTTTTTCCCGAGATTTTTTTTTTTTTAAATGAAGCTTTGCCTGAGTGTTTGCTGAGAAGGAAGAGGCTTTTGATGGAATTGTGCAGTACACTGGCGCTGAAGGTAGTGTGGCGAGGCACACTGCTGTTCATCTGGGCAGTCCCTGATCAAAAGGTGGTCTTGGCTGTGCTTCCTTACTGCCCATATGCAAGCTGAGGGTTATTTGCGCTTGAGCTAATTCTCTTAGATCTGTTCAGTCCCAAAATACCATTTTGATGGTGTCTGGCACATCCCGAATTCTGCTGCTAACTAGGCTGTAGAACCTGCTGGTTAGATAAATACATACCAGGACGTTTTGTCCTGCATTGCTCACTGAGACCCTTTCCTCTGTAGCTTTAAACTCTCCTTGTTTAGTCTGCTCAAATTGCATGGAAGCACTTAGAATTACCAGAGTAAGAGTTGATAAGATTAAAAATTTCAGCGTTTATCCATTCTTTTTATTTCCAGATAGACTAAAGTGTATCTGTTGCAGAGAACAGCTTTATGCACTTGGAAGCTCAGCCTGAATTTCTTCCAGAGCACTAGTGCTTTTGTACCCATTGATGGTTTTAGGAATCAAGAGTAATGTGGTAGGAAGGTTCAGAAGCCTTCTCACCTGGAAGACTATCGGTTTGCATCTGCTCTATTCTTCCTTCATTTGTTGTTGACTCCCCTCACAAAGCACCTATTTCTCAGTCAGTAATAGCTGCCAAGCAGAAATGTAGATGATCTGCGAAGGGTTGTTCGAAGTTCCCAGCAGTGATCTAGCTGGCAGCTTGCTAAACACAGAAGTCGGCTGGCTTTCCTAGCCGGGAGGGTTGTTTTCCTACCTGCAAGGCAATGTTATAGTAGCCGGTTTCAACTGAAGCTAGACTCAGCTGGGTAGTTCACTCTCTCTTTACCTTGGCTTCAGCCTACACAGTTCACTTCAGCCATCCAGAATGGTTTTTTTTCCTTCCCAACTAATTTACAAATGACTTGGACACCACAGTAGCAAGTAATCATAAAATCGTGGAGCCAGAGCATGTTTTTTTTCCTGGGAGGGACAATTTGCTTGTCTGTGTGGAAGAGGCAATGTTCTGAGAGTACTAGGTGAATCGTAAGAGGCTGAGTTTCTGAATCTCTTCTGTAAAGACAGAATCTCCTCCCTGAGTCTGGATGTCTCTGCAGTGCTGAGGAGTCAGTTCTATCCCCCCTTTGCTCAGGCTGTGGAATCCCTTTTTGTGATGAAGGCACTTTCAATGTCTGTCTTCAACTTATCTCTTCAAAATAGTACCCAATACCACTGTAAAAAGTTGGTAACACTTTGCTGGTAGGAAAAGGTGAGTGGCAAACTGATTACAACTAAAATGTTTGTTCGTTCTTTTACACTTAGGAGTTCAATGTCTGAGCGGCCTTTCTGAAGCTCAGTGCTGGTACCTGACACAAAGGAGAACTTTGAATTCTGTTCCTTTTCCTCCCTGATGCCAGATTGACAGTTTTGACACAGATTTATGAACTGTCTTAAAGTGCACATGAACGGAGGGGGTGAAGAGAGCCTGAGCTCCCCAGGGCAGCACAGGAGCCGTGTTACTCGAACTGGAGTGTCAAGGCTTGTGTGCTGGTGGTATTGAACGCTGTTCCCTTCAGGTTGTTACTCTCGTACCGTCCAGGCTTTTAACCCCAGTCCTATTTTCACAACAGTTTTGTCCCTGTCCTGTTTCCCCCCCCCCCCTTCCCTTATCCCAATTTTTTGCCAAGCCCTTTCAAAACCAATCCCAAAATCTGTTATTTTAAATTTATTTCCCCTCTGCAATGGGAAAACAAAAGAGGAGTCCCTGAATAAGAGAATTAAGGAAGCATGTTTTCTTGACTCTTGCCCTATCCGGGTTCTTAATCTATCTAACAGTACATAATTGAGTTTATGCTACAGTCATATTCTTGCAGAGAAAGAAAATCTAATTAGTACTCAGGCTTCACATAGGCATTATTTATCTGAAGTCTCCAGCTCTTCTGTCAGACTTTAAAAAAAAAAAAAAGTTGCCGGGGGGGATGTACAGAATGATTGTATGTGGTAATTTCCTTCTGTTCTTTCAAGTATAATCTTGCATGTGACTTGATGGAGTTAAATGCTTCCAGATGGAATTGCCTTAGAGGTCTCCCATGTATGTGCCTTGGTAAAACAAGATTAAAGACCACGTAAAAGGGATATATCCAGTCTAACCTGTGAGGGAGAAACCAGTTACATTTGAATGATTTTAAATAATCTTAATTTTGCAAAGACTACAATTGTTTACAGGAAGTAATTTAAGTTTTTCTGTCTGTCTTCGGCTGGGATAAAGCAGTTCTTCTGAATTTATGAAGGTTGCACTCATGACAGTAGATTTAGGCGAGTCCAGTTAGCTTAAACTGAGCCAGGTTTCACTTCCAGTGTTCATGTGCAACTTGGCAATGTTGTGTGGCAGCGGTAACACACTGCGGTGCTCCTGTCGCGCTTACAGCAAACCCAGTGCATGCTTCGTGCTCCAGTGTAATCCCTGCAGACTCCTTGCAGCCCTGTGACTGCTTTTCTGGTGTTGCATCTCGGTTATTCCAATCCTTAACACTATTTCTGTCTTCCCGTGACTTGAGTGGTTATACTTGCTTTGGTAACTAAACTGAATAACTGAAATGCACTGTTTCCATGCTGGCTCTCAACGTGGAAATTGCAGCCCTGGTAAGGTATTGCATCGCTTCTTAAAAGACTGACAGCCAATGTCTGCAGGTGACGATGGCTTACCAGAGAGGTGCTGCTCCGATCCCAGATCCTGTTTTCCCAGCCGTCTGGAGATCTTCAGTTATTCAGGGGCTGAATTCATAAAGCAGAGGAGGTGTTTGGAGCCTTTGCTCTGGACTAGTTGCTGCTGGGCTAGTTGGGAGCAGTGAGTCCGTGCATCAGATGTGCTTGGTTAACCACAGTGGGTGACTAAAAAAGGTTTACCTGACCTTCTGGATTCCTGTGGTGGGGCAGGCTGCTCTCCACTGTGTTTATTCCCCTGTGAGCTCCCTAAGTGTATATTCAGCAGTGAAATGGAAACCACCATCTTTTGTGTGGCCCCTCCCACCTCTGTGTTCTTGCCAATTGCTGCTGTGTTTGGGCCTCCTGCCCTTCTGGGTGTTCATTTTGTCTAACTTGGTCTGTCACGTGTTCTGACATTGACTTCTGGGTCATCTAAATGAGATTTCCTCCTGGGATCTACTTTGTTTTTTTGCAAAGTAAATCTGTTTACTGCCTTTGTGAATTCAGCCTGGTCTATCCTGAATGCTCTTTGTATCTGCTTGTTTTTCTCTAATCCTCTAACCTGGCTGCTGTTTTTTCTCCTCCCCTCTGTCTTGTAGAGAGGTCTGAAGAATGTGTTTGATGAGGCTATCCTAGCTGCCCTCGAGCCTCCGGAAACTCAGCCCAAAAGGAAGTGCTGTATATTCTAAACTTTCTCCTTCCCCTCTTGCTGCTGCTTCCTCTGTCCCACTACTGTAGAAACCTGGTTAAAAAAACGAATAAAACCACCTTGATTGAAAGCTGTTGTGTCTGCTTACCATCTTAGAGCATCTTCTGTATTAGCTCTTGGACTGAAAACAATATTTAAGATCTTTAGTAAAACGCTGTGACCGTGGAACATGAACTGGACTCGCTTAACTCTCTGCTGCTTGGGTTGCCAGATGTGGGTAGCTTTCTAATTCAGGCTGTTGGGGGAAAGGATGTGGTTACATCATTATTTAACGAAAGATCAAAAGAATAATGTGATATTTGATCTTCCTGAATCCAACTGGAAGAACCGATGCGTGTGTGTTTTCAATTTCTACTTGTGACTCTTGTTAACTGTATTTGCATGACAAAAGTACATGAAATGGTGATCTGCAAGTTACGCTGTAATGTGAAGGGTTTTCTGGTTCTCCTTTGTGCAGTGAGATGTTTTTCTGTTGCTGTTGCTTTGGCTGTCTGTGCTGTAGTGGAGTATTTGTCGGTCCTTGGGGGGAAGGAAATATCAATGTACTTGCTACTGCTTTATGAACTGTTAAAATTCTTGCTTTCACTAACATGGTAGACCTTCATTTCAATAATAGATCCTTAAAGCCTGTTACTGTAAGATGTAAAGCTGCTTCTTACTCTCATGCTTCTGATTTTTATTGTTTTAAGGAGAAAACATCAATTGTAGCTTGTCTTTAAATTTTGGAATTAAAAATTGCAGTTGTTTGTATAAAGGACTGATGAAGCTTTATTCCGATTTGCACTTCCTGGCTTCAGTTTAACACCTAACGCAATGTACAGTACCTGCTTCGTACTCCTCCCATCTTGACTTCTCTGATACCATGCACAGCTTCTGGGCTTTACATCGCTGCTTCTAACCGTCGGGTGTTTTCGGGGCCGGCAGCCTGACCAGAGCGTGTACCAGACCAAATTATCGTTGCATGCTTGCCTTGTCTCTTCTCTTCCCTGACACATGGGTGTCTGCGCTGCTGTACCCAGCGTGCTCCCGATCGAGCTCTTCCATTTGAATGCAGCACTTTCTGCTTTGTCATTAGCATGCGAAACGTGTTAGTAGCCAACTAATCATAAAAATTGCCTTAAGGAAATGACGTTGGTACATGTGTGTTGCTTCTTGTGAAGTATACTGGGCTGGTTGCGAAGGATCTGCGTTCCTATTCGGAAAATCAGATGCTGTGCTAAGGAACTTGCAAACTGCAGCGACGCAGCTTGGACAGAGCCGAGCTGAGCAAAGGAGACTCTGGGAGTGGTAGATGGCAAACCTTGATTCGTCATTAGAGGGGTTTGTCTGCCACTTGGCTTTCTGTGGTTTTGTTTGTGTGAAAACTCAAAAATGAGACTGCCCCTTTCTCTCTTTGCCCCTTTTCAGAAAGGCCTAAAGAATGTATTTGACGAAGCGATATTGGCTGCCCTGGAGCCTCCGGAGCCGAAGAAGACTCGCAGGTGTGTGCTGCTATGAACGTCCCTCCAGAGCCCCTTCTGCAAAGCTGGTGTTTGATGTCATACTAAAAGCAATGTTTAAATCAAACTAAAGATACAAATTTTAAAATTTGTTTTTGCAATAATGACAAATGCCCTGCACTCCCATCTCCCCCACACGATCCCTGTGTGAGATGAGAATGTTAGTGTTTATTCCCCAGTGCCCCCTCAATTCAGTTAAACTAGTTAATTTTGAGTAATTATGTATTATCAGAAAACACTGATCAGTACTAGTTTTTTATTTTGTTTACTGTTTCTAATTTTTTTTTTTTTGTTTAAAATCCAGGCATGCTTGTGATGACTTTTTCTGTAACAGACTAATTCTAGGCTGTTTTACTGAAGCCTTGTCCCTTACGCCAGTCTCGCGAGACTTGGTTCTGGTTTCAAGAACTTCTAGGGCTGTTCTGCAGCCAGCCAGCAGCCTGGGTGTGAGCAGAATTTAGTACTAAAGACAAATACAGGAAAGTAAAATGTCCCAAGCTGGTGCTCCTCTAAGGAGGAGAGTAGAAGATGCATCTGCATCTCCTCTGAAGTTGCCTTGTATCTCTTCTCCTGGCTTTCCACTGTGCAGGTCATAAATTTCTACCCCATCCTCTAAGTTATGAAGCCTTAGGAATAAGAGAATGCTTTCTCTGGATGCACCATCAGACTTGAAACTAGCTTGCCAGTCTCTTCCTTAATATTTGACATGAGAAGCTTTTGTCATATGATGAAGAAAACTGCACCTTTTAAAGTGTGCCCAGCTGGTTCAGTTGGCTTTTAATGAATCAATCCTTAATTATTAGAGAAATGTGTACAATGACCAGCATATACACTGCTCTGTGGACACTCTGAAAGGACCTGGTGTATGTTAAGACGAGTTTTGGAGCTGGCCCTGGTGGTGCATCTCTTACAGGATGGCTTGACATCCTTCAGGGAGGGGTGGAAAGATAGACCTGTGTCAGGAGGAAGGAACTGCGGGGAGGGGTTTCTAGTATGTAGTTTGGCACCATATAGGGACCAGTTAAGGGAATCCCCTTTTTCTGCATTTTGCTCGTAAGTAATCTTGAACCTGTAAGATGGGTTCCAGCCCGCTGATGATTGTGTGCAGGGTCTTACGTAGACTGACTGCAGTGTTGTAGGGATTTTACCAAAAATATATTTTGGCTTGCAAATTCAAAGTTTTTTTTAAGATTTAGGGAATCTTCACCATCTTCCAAAATTCCGATTTCTTGTAGACTCATTAGTGTTGAACCAATGCTTTTTCATGTCTAAGTTCTTTGTATATGCATTCTTTTCAGGTGTATTAAACATAAAGTATCTTCACAAGCCTGCCTGAGGGTAGTTATTTCCCTTGCCTTTCTCTTGAATGTGAAGGACTTGTAAACACGGCTTTTATCCCTTGCGAGCCCCACTCTCCCCCTTGCAAGTTAGTTTGGGTCTTTCCTTAATGCTTAATCCCGTCAGTTCATGTCTTCCCTCATCTCTGCTGCTGGCCTCGGTTCTGTCAAGACTGCTCTCATCTTTGATGCAGTGTCTTTGCTGTCATACCCAACTCTGAAGAGAGGGCGCGGTGGTTCTTAATGAAGGGAATACTCGTCATTGTGCATGTTCCCAAATATTAAAAGTCGGCTTTTAGGGCTTATTGGACTCTTGTACCTCTTCAGTCAAGAAGCTAGTCTTTCTGGAAGTTCGCTGATGTTCCCTGTTCATGGGCAGATACAAAGTACTCTAAAGGGACAAATGACATCATACCTATCTCCCTCCCAAAACCGCACAGGATTTATTACACCTTTTTTTTTTTTTAATTCTCCAAAGAAACGGTGAAGTCTTACACTGTTGATGCATAATTTGTATTAATTATTAAAGCACATTCCAAGAGCCTCATTAAAGGTCACTTTTCTTTTAAGAAGCTGACTTGTGGGTGCTGTAATCTGAAAGCTTAGTGAAAATGTGTGTTTTCACTTTTCATAGTGATTAGTGCTGCTGATCAACTTTGCAGTTCAGTTTTTAATTGCTGTCTTCTGTGGGGTGGCTTGGCTGTAGGTCTGGAGCTCCCCGTTGAAAGCACTGCTGGTCCTTGTAATGCTTGGTGGCGGTTGAGCGTTGGTGGCTGCTCTGTGCTTACAGCAGACTGAAATGGGCTTCTGCACCTCCTAATAGCTAAACCTCATTCGTATGTCTAAAGCCAGCAGCAAGACTGGTGACCAAGGGAAAGCCTGCATGAAGTCAGGCAGGAAACCGCCTCTGAAGTGGAGGGAGAACTCCCTAGGACTTACGCTTTAAGTAACAGGGGTACCCAGTCAAGCTTTTTCTGTCTTGGACGCATCCTTACATGGGGGTTGCCCATAACTATCTGGTTCCTTTGCATGTGTTTTCTGGCAGTGACCTGTGCGAGTCCTTTCATGCAGGTCCATTTGGCTAAGCAAGAACATCGGTTCTGTTAAATCAGCGCTACGAGGTTAAACTTGGCTCTGGGGGGAATCCTGGAGGCACTGGATGATGGAAAAACATCCTTTTTCAAAGAGCAGCGCTGCTTCTTTCCTCTCTGTGTTGCTTTAGCTTTGTGAAAGTCTGTCTGATAGCTGTGCGACTCTGCTAGGACATAGCTGTCCCAGTCCAGAGAGAGGACGAGATGCTGGAGTTGGTTAAACAAGCTCATACAGCTTAGCTCGTGGGCTTTTTCACACTGTGCCTTTTTTTCTCTGGAGCTTAGTACTGAGATCTCTCTCAAGCTGTGAGGCGTGTTCTGTGTTGCCAGGTTATATGCGCTCCTCATAAGAGCTCTTTGGTGACTGTTTCCCTTCCTGTGTGAAGGCATGCAAAACAGGGGCAAAAGCATGCAAACCTGCCACTTTCTTCCCCTCCTGGAACCGCCGCTTTCATCTAACAGGTTTGGAAGCAAAGGTATTGGAGACAGGTGGGAGTACTTGGCACTTCCCTTGATACTGTTGTGGCAGCCTAGTGCGTGGTACGAGCTGGGATTGCCTCGTGTTACTGCTTTTACAGCAGAGGACTCGCCTATGGGAAGGTGCACCCGCAGCTCAATGTTGTCTTCCTTCTCCCCTGTGAGGATTCTTGAGGTACCCGTAGTGGCTCACTAACACAAAGGGTACGTGAGGTCTGGCCTGGCTGCTTAACTGCCTGGCCCCATGTGTTAATGGTGGCTCTTGTAAAGGGCCAAAATCTCTGATGGGAGAGCATCTGAGAATCGTATTAAAGTTGCTGCAAGGACTGGAGGCTGCGTGGAACTGAAGAGCAGCTTCTTGATTTAATAGCTGGGACGCACAGCAATCTCTTAATGAAATCTTTAGGTTATTTGTGTAACTCTTCTATTAAACAGCCACTTGTCCTGCACAAAGGGCTAGGTTAGTGATTTCTGGGTTTTGGTTGGATCTTATGTGAACCTCTAGTTCCTAACACTAAATCAGTTTTGCTTAAAATCAGGTAGTGAGTGGAGCTCTTGCTTCTGTTGGCTGCTTCAAACAAGTGGCTCTGTGTCTTTATCAGCTGCTTGTTGTCTCTGAAGCAGTGACCATCCTCATTCCCTGCCTTAGCTGCATGTTCCCGCTCCATCCATTAAGCTGTGCAGAGAGACTCTTACATTCACTAATTGCACGGAAATGTAACATCTTGCAGGATATTTTCCGGCTGAACTAGTGGACTCTACTGCTTGTTTTTTTTGTGGTCAAGCTGATGCCAAAATGACTGCAAGGGAGGAGGTAGGAGAGCAGATCTGGCGTAGAGGGTTAGGGAGGGGGTGGGAGCGTGCACACAGTCTGACCAGTTCAGTTATATCGGGTAAACACATGTATGCCGTGGTGACAAATAGCATGAATCAGTTTGTTTTCCCACTGTGCTGTTGTCAACAGAGTTGAAATATGGAAATTGGGGACTATCAGCTAAATAGGCGAGTACTTAATGTGGAGAAAAATCCTGCCTCTCTTGGAAGGGGCATACTTGCATGAGAAATCCAAACCAGGAGGTTGGACTCCAGGGTTGATTACTGGTGGGAAGAGTGCTCCAGGGCAGCAGTTGCTTTCCCAAGCTGGAGATAACTTCAAGCACACCCTTGTACTCAGTCCCTCCTTTGCTGGTGTAGTTAATAGGTGGAAATTTCCCACTGTGTATAAGCTGCTCTGACTAACCCTGCTGTTTCTGCAGCTCCTGGTGCAGGCGTGCTCCCTGCATGGCTGCTGTAACTCAGACTGGTGCTAAGACTGTGTTAAACTGGTGGCTGTTTTTTCTCTCCAAGCTTCCCTGTGCTGTGCCATCAGGAAGGCATTGGAGACGTGAGCTTTTTCTTGCTTTCCCATGTCCGTTTCCCTGTGTTGGGAGAAATGGTGCTGCTGAATGACAGGGTCGTCTTTTCTTGAGCGCTTGCGAGATCAGTGAGACAGGCTGAGCTCTGCAGCTTTCCCAGGAGGGAGCGCATTTGCTCAGCCACGTAAGAATACTCTACTCCCTCTCTTTCCCAGCGATGTGCTAGTTCTTGCCGTCAGCGCTGTGCATTATACTTACCTAGGTGTGGCCCTCACTAAAACGAGCGTAGGGTATCTTGTGAGGAAGATGGGCACATTTGACAAGGCCTCTGGGAGAAGAGCTTTTTTGAGCAACTGCATCTTCACCAGCACCACTGAGTCGGCCAGGCTCTTTACCAGTTTGTTCCATGGCATTGTCCAAACAGTGGTACACCACCGGGCAAATGCTGCCCCTTGCCTGAAAGGTTTTTCAAGCAGTGTGCTTATCTCATCTGACCCAGAGTGGTCCTCTCCATTGTTTACGGCCCCTGCTTGGGTTACGTCTGTCTGTTCTTCCTTCCGTAGGGGGCTCCCACAAGGCAGAACTGACAAGTTGCAGCTACTTTATTGTCAGGTCAGACTGATGTGCAAATCTCCAAGTTACCCATACTTGATGTGCTCTATTTCACATCTCAGTGTTTTTGGAGTGTGCTAGCTGGGTTTGTACTAGGTAAAAATGAAACGGGATATTGTCCTCCAAGCAGCGAATGGAGTTTGGGACTTTGGGACCTGGCTAGAGTTTATTTGAAGGGCCCCCTGGAAAACACGCTGTATTGCTGTTGGGTATGGTTTCACTTGGCAGATCTGCTCCTGCTGTCTCTGCCGTTTGCTGCTGCAGATACAGCTAAAAACAGACTGATGATTTTGGCGTGTTCCCAAGAGGCAGCAGTGTCCTCTGTTACTTGGCCACCATCTAGGTCTCATTTTGCAGCTGGTAGCAGCTGCCTCCTTTTAAAAACAGACTTTTAGTGGGATTTGCGAGAGCTGTTGTGTCAGCACTGCCCCTGACCCAGCCTTCCTGTTGCCTTAAATTCCACGAACCCCTCTCTTTTCTCACTGTGCAGCCATTTTATGTGGGGTGTTTCTGGGCTCCCATGCTGGGGAGATGCAGCCCGTTTCGGTTTCCCTGGCTGCCCGTCCTCTGCTTCCTCTGAGAAGCATTCCTCACCGTTGCTCATCTTCAACCCCTGATCTCCTGTCTGAGGACTGCAAGTTGCTGTTTGGGTGCCTTCCTGCTAGTGAGAAGTAAGACAAATAGAGAAGATCAAGCATGAAAGTGGGAAGTGCTGCTTCAAAAACTGTAAAGAAGAATCCTAAAGTGATTAAACAAAGAATAAATGAGTTCTAGCTGGCAAAAGGAGCAGGCCTCCGCTCCTGGCAGTGTATTTCTGCTGGTTTTGTCACCTTAGTCCCGGTGGTGATCTGTCCCTTTCAGGAGCTGAATCAGTTCCTGAAACCCAGCCTGGGAAAAAAAGAAGCCATGAGCAGGGAGTTGTTGGTTGGCTGGAGCTTTCCTGTGAACTCCTGCCCTAAATGACTTGTCCAGGATTGCGCAAGAAACCAGTAGCAGGGCACAAGCTTGAGCTCAACGGCCAGGTTATTTTAACCAGAGATCCTGCTGCCCCATCACAAGTGCACTGGCAGGTCCAGGACCTCCTCCCTCTTCTTCCCTTGTAAGCTGGTGCCAACCAGCCAACTGCTTGCTATAGTGAGCTGAGATCAAAATGTCATTTATCATGGGCTTAGACCAGGATAAAAAGCCTGGATAAAAAAGAAATTGGCTTTAGCTCAGACAGAGAAGCCTGGATGAGGGGCCGGGGAAGGAAACTCCTGATGCTGCAGCAGGGCTCCTCTCTGATTTTGAGGACGCCCTTGGGTAGAGGTTTTATATTATTATTATTATTATTATTATTATTATTATTATTATTATCTTAAACTAAGCCGGATGCTGCTGCCTGCTTCTCAGCTTTGTCAGAGGTTGAGAGTGAGTAATAACTGTATTTGATCACCCCCTGACCTAGTGGTCCCTGGAAATTAGCAAAGTCTTGTCCTTACCCCAGGGAGCTCTTGGGCCTGAATTGTCACAGTAGGTGTCACTGCTCAGGACCAAATCAACACAGACCCTCTGTGATGTGTGCTGGCGGGCCTGTGGGGCTGCTTTGCAGTAGGGAGGAGGGCTCCCCTGAGTCATTAACACTCATCTCATCACACCTGAAGCCCATCTAAAAGGGCAGAGAGCGTGTGGTGGGGTGTCTCTTAAGTAACTGTGGGGGTGTAGCTGGGCAAGCAGGTTTTGGTGCTCAGAAATGGAATATTTAACGTGGCCAAGCCCATAAGTGGTTATGTTTCAAGCTGCCCTCTGGTGGTTTTGGACAGAAGGACTGAGATGAAAAATCAGCCTGTGCTACTGACGTCAGCCGCTCGCAAGAGCCTCCGCAGCAAATTGGACCGAGCGCTCTCCCCACCACACCCCGGGAGCTTCCGGAGCTGAGTGACGCTCGGAATGGGAGCCGGCAGGGTGGGACATGGCGGGGCTGGACTCCAGCAGCTCTCCAGGCCTCCTGCGTGGCATGCAGCGGTGCCCGAGTCCCTGATGAGGGACTAAATGAATCAGCTGCAGGGGTCCCACAGCTTGGTATCTGCATGGGAGGTGACTGGGTGTTTCAGGCTGAGGTTTTGGGGTACTGAAGCGGGAAAACGCAGGCTAAGGGCCTTACAGCAGCTTCTCCATGGGCTCTCTGAGAGACAGGCTTGAGCTCTGAAGCACAGGTTTACAATCACCATCCCTTGCCATCAGTATTTGTCCTGGGATGAACTGTATGAACAATAAATATCTAGTTCAATTTTATGTCTCCAGTTCCTGACTTCTAGGCTTTGTGCGTGTGTGAAAATACTTCCTTCTGTTAGCTGCAAATTTCCAGCTTTTCCTTGGTTTTGAAGAAATCGGGACCCTGCTAAGGGTTGGGTAACATGTATGGGATGTCTGTGTGCATCTGCTCCCTCCTCCTGTGCCTCTGCTGTGCTTCTCAGGCTAGGGAAGTGCCTGTGTGAAAGATGTAGTTCTAAGTGTGCGAGCAAAAAGCCTAAACCTCAAGAGTACAAGGAGTATACTGGTCCCGTCTGTACAGTCACTGGAGACACTGGCTGGAGCTGGATGAACACTGTGCAGGTTTGTGTGGCTTTTATCTTGCCGGACTGACCCCATACACGTCTGTCTGTTGTCTGCTGGGCTGGTATTTCCCTGGCAGCGGTTTCAGCGGGTGAGCTGTATCAAGACGTTGGCCATCTGCAGGTACCGTGCTGCCATCTCAGCAAATGTTGCTGCTGAGAATTCCAGCTCCTCTCTTCCCTGAATAAAAGGGGTTTCTGCACAAGTGTGGGACACTGATGACCTGCCAATACTCAGTGTGTGGGAAGACATCAGCATCTCTTATTTTGGGGTGATGGTGCTCACCAAAGCATACCTGTGATTGCATGGGGAGGGGAGAGGATTTTTCAGTCACGCAGAGGGGAACGGTTCCTCTGTCTGCCATACAGCGCTGGAAAGGTGGATGGGTAGTAAGCAGAGTGCCGCATACGTCTTCTGTGAATTGAGTATGGGCTCTAGAGCTGAGGGTGCTATCCCTCGCACGGATGCAACCTCCCTGTGCTCCCAGTGATGTGGAGCTTACCCAGGAGAAACTCGCAGCTCTTGACCCTTCCTGAATGTTTTGGGAGCTTCAGGTAGGTGGGGAGGTTCCCTCGCCAAGAGCGGCGGCAGCAGTGGAGCAGGTAGGTATCGTGCCCCCTCCTTCATGATACTTTGCTGGTTTGAAGGAGTTTCTTGTCCCCTTCCCATCAAGTGGGAGCCTTCAAAAAGTCCTGCACCCCTGCTCTGCGGCTAGTCCTGGTTTGGGTCATTTGTTTCCCAAATCTCTCTCCCACCTTTCACAATTTGGTACCCAAGGGGAACTTGAGATGCCAGCACGGTGCAGCATGCTTCCCAGAGCTCTCGACAGGGTGGTCTGCTTGATGGTTTCTGAGTTGTTCGCTTGGCTGTCTTTCACCTGCCTGTCCCACTTCTGTGCTGTGTACCTTCTTTACATCCGAGGGTTGGTGTAGGGTGAGAAGCAGTTCCTCTTAAATGCAGTCCTGGGCCCAGAGCAGGGCTAACGTGGGCAAAATCAGAACCATCGAATGCCGGTTGGAAGCTCGCAATGAGTGCCTCCATGCATGAGTTGAGAACTGGTGCCTTCCAAGTGAGGTGAGTGACTGCTTTGGCCCTTGAGGAGTGTTTCGTCCTTCTCATCATCCTGCCAGCGCAGTCACCTCCTACCTTTGTGCCCTATGTGGGCTGTGTGTGTGCAGCGGAGGTGCAGGGTGTAGAGGGGATGCTTGGATATCTGTAGGAGCTAGCAGCATGTGAAATGCTTGCCCTGTAAATATGCTCTGGCTTTTTCCTTTCTCCTGGGGAGCGTCTGACTCGGGCACCGCTTTTAGAAACTGCTGAGGCATCGTCCTGGCAGCCAAGAGGCTGTTGCTTGTTTCCTGCGAAGAGACGCGAGGGCCGGGTCTCCGGTGCGCTCCTGCGCTGACGAGAAGATCTGGCAGTGTCCGAGCAGTGCAACTGCGGAGGAAAAGCCGCTCTGCTTTCTGAAAAGCGGAAACAGGAGGAGGCAGAACGCCTGGCGGACAGGAGGGGGGGTGGCCCTGTGGTATGGTTACATGGTCGCTGCTCTCTGTTTTTTATCCAAGGTTTGGTTTAAAGAGGCATTGGCTGACCCACCCTGGAGCGCAACATCCCTGCCTTCTTCCCAAGTGGTGGCAATGCACAGGTGGCTGCTGAGGTTGCCACCGACAGCAGGGGATAGCTGACAACCCAGGAGGTGGCTATGGCAGGTCCCTGGAGGTGTTTCAGCCGTGCTTGGGAGTTGGAGTCTCCTGTGCTGGCAAAGCGTGAGCTAACGAGTATTGATTCAGCTCTGAATTTCTCCTGGCCCTGGGTCAGGTCCTGGCAGCGGACGGGATCTGCTCAGCTCTCCAGGCACGGTGCATCGCTGTGTAGCAGGAGCTGGACACTCGGTGGCTCCTGTAGAGTAAATCAGAGATAACGTGGGCGTAACTGATGTGGCATTGCAGCCTTTGCTGGCTGTCAGGATTTGCCCGTGGGTAGCTCTGAAGCGTGTCCGGTATTGCATTGCCTCCATTCAGTCTAACTCACCAGAGCACGTAGCAGCAATCGCAGCTTTCTAGCACCCAAAGATCTGGCTTTGAAGCACAACAAAAAGTCTTTTCCGTGACACTGTATTTCTCTGCTCTTGTTCAGAACTGGGGCTGTGGGATAAACCAGGCAGAGATCACTTGCTGCGGGCACAGTTTTTGTGGGACTGGGGGGCAATTTTTGGATTGAGGGCAATGAAATGAGCCCACCAACCTCTTCTGAGGATGGCCACCTGCATGTTTATCTCGGGCGGATAAATCTGAGCTGCTGCACTGGATCTGCTGGTGGTACCCAAGCTCTGTGAATGCTGTGAGTATGCCCAACACCGGTTGGAGATGGGGGTGAGATTTCCCAGCAGCTGTGTAGCCTTTAACAGGCATAGAGAGCATCCATGGTGCACACTGGCATCTCTTGGTGAGGGAAGGCCAGCTCGGTTGTTGCTCGGGGACTGAGAAGTGTTGCCTTCCGCGTACGTGCAGGGATTTAGCCTTTGCTGCCTGCATCGGGCTCACGTGGAGGCAGGGGCAAGCACAGGCTGTGTGTCAGTCATTGCTGTACAGCAGAGCTGGCATTGCTTAGCACAGTGTTTGTCCTATGATGGGACAGGCATCCTTTTTGCTGCCCCTGGAGGCAGCAGTTTTTTTTTTTTTTTTTTTTATTTCCTTTGAATTCATGAAAAGAGAAAGGGAGAAGAAAAAAAAAAAAGAAGAAAAATAAGTCTCTTATGGCAAACCAGGGCCAACTGTCCCAAGAGGTGCTTATGAACCTGGCACTGACTGATATTTAAAGCCCTGTTAAAATAAACCTTGAAATGTTTTGCGCAATATATTTTTCTTCCCTTATTTGACAAATACTGATCACCCTGATTTGGTATGTGCTCGAATAACAAAGATGGTAATTTGTCACCTATGTGCAGCAGGGGAACGTGCGGGGACGGAGTCGGCTGCAAGAAATAATCTGGAATTTCTCACTGCTGCTTGGCACATGGATTGTTACGGCCCTTGCTGCTAACCTCGCCGTGGTGTCCCATCAACCACGGTGATGTCCCCTTCCTCTGTGTTCGTGGTGGCTTTCCCTGGGATCAAATCCAGCATCTGGGGTGGAGGTTCTCCATTTTTCCTGCTTGCTCGTGTTCCTGTTGCATGCGGGGCGGCTGCAGCACCATCACCAGAGCTGTGGGTGAAGCTGGAAGGACTCGGGGCAGCGGGGTGCGAGGGCGGTTGTGCAAGCCTCGCCTCCGATGAGTGGGTCCTGCAGGGATAAACCACAGGGGTGTTATATCTGGGTTAGTTATGGGGTTGCAGGGGTGGACATGGTCCCCCCCTCTCCTCTGTGGATGCTTATCCCCTGTGCCTTGCTAGGCTAGTTGGCAAATTTGTAGTTGGTGACCTGAAAGCAGCAGTTTAGAACCAGCCTGGTGTTTCCAAAGGGGGTGTCACTGTTCCAGTTAATCCCAAGTGAGCCCTGCGCTGCTGCAGCGTGTTGTCCCTGGGAGGCTGGAGGAGAGAAGGGAAAGCTCCTGCTGATTTCGCTCTGCCTTTCCTTGTCCCACTGGCAGTCTTCTCCTGTGTCTGGCTTCCCCGTGTGTCTTCCCAGTATCCTCTGACCCTGTTCCTCTTCTCTGTTGTACCTCTAACCCCTTCCACCTGTCTCAAACCCTCTGCAATTGCCCCCTTTCTATCTATTCCTCCCTCCACAGCTTCCTTCTCTTTTCTTCCCCCTGCTCCCATTTTTCCTTCTGTCCTTTCGAGCTGCCTTTTCGGTCCCCCCCGGTCCCCAGAGGGGGGACCTGTTTACGCAGCAGCATGGAGAGATGCTGGCAAGTCAGGTCAGGAGACGGGGCCAGGCGGCAGATCCCATGTGCTCAGGCCTTCTTGCAGACATCTCGGCGTGCCGTAGGATCTGCCAACAGTTGTGCACCTGACTCCCGCGGGGTCACGTATCGCTGAAGTGGTCTGGAGGGTGAAAACGTGCTGCTGAAGCTGGGCTGGCCTTGCTGCAGCCTCCCGAGCAGGTGTGGGGAGAGCTGGCTGCTGTCGCTGGCTTACAGCGAGACTTCTAAACGCCTCTCTTGCTGGTGCCGCTTCACCCCCACCTCTTCAGAGCTTTCCCAGGGGCTGGAAGTTGGTACTGTTGCATGTTTTTTTTTTTTTCAAATGAGACAGTCTTGTAGAGTCTTTTCCAAGAGGCGAAGCAAAAGTGATTAGTGTTATGTTTGTTCAACCTTAACTACAGCTGAACAAACTTTGGTTTTCCTCCTTAGGAGTTATTATTCGGGTGAAAATTAAAACGGTTTACTTGTTGGTGCCATTACATAGTATCGTGTGTTTTTCTTTCTTTCCTTTTTATGTCCCCTTTTCTTTACGATCCTAAAGACGCTCCAGTGGGCTATGGGGCAGCAGGTCTATGTGGGTCTGTACAGCCCAAATGATTTTTAATTGAGCTAGCAGCCAAGTTGGCTGGGAGCACGGTGGAAATATTAAGCCCCTTTCCCTTGAAACCGCTGATTTTTTAAATGAAAATATTATTCCTAAAAATAGTGTTTAGCCTCTTCTGCAAACAGGCGAAGCAGATGTAATGCAGGCGGCATCCTTGCTTCCGTGAGATGTGGCCACCTTAGCTGTCCTGCGGTGGATTTAAAGGCTCCTACCATAGAGGTACAGACAGACCCCTTACCCCGATGGATGTTGTCTTGTCCCAAGACATGTTATCTCCGGAGCTGGGCTCTCATCAGCAGGATGCTTTGCAAGGTCCTGGTCCGCCCCCCTGCCTTGACTCCGCTGCAAAGCATCAGTGGTCTGAACGGTCACCAAACAGACCTGTCTTGGCCAAATCACAGAGATTTTCTTCCCCCTCCTGCAACCTGGTGAGGCTTCGCGCTGCGGGGCGGCACCTCCCTGCAGGCTTTCCCCAGCCCACTAGATGGCAAACACGTAAAAGCTTTGCTCCTCCGCTCCTGGCCGGAGTCAGGCCCTGTTTGCAGTGCCAAGGAGTGGGCTGGAGATACTATTTTATTTTTTTATTTTATTTTATTTTTTTTCTTTTTGCCGGGGGCCGTCTGCACCAGCAGCCACCGGCTGTAGGTCTAGTGCAATCATTTACATTTCCAGCTCCTTTGTATAACATCAATACTGGAGAGTGTACAAACTGCGGAGCTGTTTACAACTGCGCCGGGGCTCCGCCATCAACAGAGCGCGGCTGAATTACCAGCGTCCAGCTGGGCTCCCGCTGCCGCCGGACTGCAGAGAGCAGCCGAGGCTCTGTTGTTTTTGGCTTCCTCTGGATGAACCCGGCCCTGGTTTAGAGAGGATCAGGAGGAAGAGGAGAGAGGCGAGGGGGTTTAGCGGGGGAGTTCGTTCCCACTGACGGGCTGTGCTGAGCAGCATGGCTTGCCCTGCACCTCCACGGTTTCTGCGCGAGCCCATCCTAGGCACCCGTTGGCCCTGAAGCTGTGTCCTGGGGGGGCGGTTTCCGCATGGGGACGGGAGGGTGGGCAGAAAACGCTGAGCCCGTCTTGGGTACCCCGATGTGGGGGTTTCTAGAAGCCTGTACCAGCTGCAATGCTGCCCAGATGCCCCATCCCTCTCTGTAGATGTCCCTTCGGTGCTGCTCTCTGTCCCCTGGTGTCTTAGCCCTGGTGAACCTGGGGTGGTTTGGCCTCTGATGAAAGAAATTGCTAAGGTAGATGGGACAAACCTGTCCCAGTGAGGACATGTTCGAGATGCCCAAGTAATTCAGGAGCTTGATGGATGCAGGTACGGAGGTGCCCAAAGAGCCTGCCGCTGAAAATCCCTCCAGACTTTAATCTGTGTTATGAGGGGCTGAAATATCTTTGAAAATGTGGCCGTGGTGTCTGGCCAGAGCTCAGCTGCTGTGCCTAGAAAGCAGTATTGCTTTTGAAGACGGGAGTGTGTTGCTCGAGGGGGGGTTTGGAAAGGTGAGCTTTGACCCCGTGCCCTGATCAAGCCTGTCCTGTTCTCCAGCCCTCTCTGGAGACATGATGGGGGATGATTTGCCCTGGGGCTGCCTAATCTGACTGAGGTGGGTGTTCAGGTGCACTCCTAACCCTGGGAGGCGTGGGGAGAGGTCCGGGCCCTGTGATGTGTCCCCAGTGTTAGAGGAGCATGCCAGGAGTGCATGCAGCGCTTGCGTTGCCCTTCGGTGCTGAACTTGGCTGTGACTTCAGGAAAGCCGTAGCGTGGTGCTGTGGGCATCTGCTTTTTGCCCTGGTCCTTCCTCGGACCCCTGTGGCGGGGTCCCTGCCCCACTGCGTGGTGCAGGCTTTGCCTGTGCAGGGGGGAGCACCTACAGTTTGATTTTTGCCTCAACCTCCCTCATTTTAAGCATCTACCCCGTATGCTGCTCCCTTCTAGTTTCTTTCTGGCTTGGCTCTAGTCTGGCTCCAGCACGGGTTAATCTGTCAAACTGTTTTTAACAAACCCACCCAGACAATGAACGATCTCGGGTCTCTGCCTCCTCTCCCCTCCCGCGACCGACAGCGATTTGCGTTTGAAAACAATAGTCCTGGTCTAACAGACCTGATTTCATTCTCTGGGGAGATTGTGGGTTTGGTTGCTAAAGATAACTGAGTTTACATGGTAGGCTCCAGCTCTGCAAAAGGTTCAATTTACTATCGTGGTGTTTAAAAATTAGCACAGCGCACTGCAAAATGAGCGCGTTGCTCGCTCAACCTGCTGCTCGTGTCCTGTGCCTGCAAAGGGGAGCGGGGATGTGGTGATGATGGACATCCCTGCCCTGTGGCTAGGGTGCTGGGGCTTAGCTTAGGCTTTGGCCACCCTTCCTAAAGTGCAGAGCCTCGGGGTGCTGCCTCAACGGCAGAGTGGTGGGATGGGAAGGGGGATGGAGCACTGTCCATCCCTGCTGTGGGGAGCTCCAAGGTGACAGCAGTCTCTGAAATAACTTTGAGTCACCTGTTGCTGTGGCCAGAGGTGGTGTTCAGCGCCCTTTCCCAGCTCTCCATCTGGGGAAGGACTTGCACGTGGGCTTGTGGAGGTGTGTTGCCAACACGGCGGTGCTCAGAGCGGCTGGAATCCTGTGGTACCCAGGCTTCTTGGAGGTGCAGGCGAGCCTGGCTCCCGCCTTGCCTTGCCCGGCAGGAATCGCAGCCCAACCCCAGAGCCCGGGACTTGCTCCAGGCTTGACCTGCGCAGGCGTCCTGAGCGAAGCCAGCTTTCCCTTCCTTGCCTGCCCCCTGCCTTCAAGGGGCGAGATCTAATCGCGTGCAGATAATGAAGCACAAGAGCTACAGCCGCATTATTCCCCATCTGCGCCAGATGCGTTCTATTACTGTCTTGGGTGGAGTTAGCAAAGTGTCAGGCTGGAGGGAGCAGAGTGCATCCTGCGGGTCCTGTCAGGGCTGGAGATGTAGGGGAGGCTCCGTGTGCCTTGTGTGCATCGCCGGACCCCCTTCTCTCTTAGTGGCTTACCCGCAAGGCACCCAAGAAAGCTGAGGGAGACCAAGGCTCCTTCCTGGGTTCCCAAGCAGTCCTGCAGCTTTCCATGGGTGATGTCTGTATCCAAAAACCAACACTGGGACCTGGAGCCTCGGAGAAGGAGGATGAATAAAGGGGGAACATGGTGACAAACCACACTGGAGGAGCTTCTGCTGGCTCCGCTGACCCGTGGCAGCGTCTCGGGACTGGGGTGCTGGTTTAGGAAGGTCTGCGTCACTGTATTTTCATTTCTGGGAGCAGCTCAGAGAACCAGGGCTCCGGAATGCAGCTGGGTCTGTCAGTCTTTTGACACTGTCCCGTCCAAAAAGCCCCTGAACCTGCTAGCTTAGCTTGCCAGCTCTGGCTTCTTGCCTGCTTCCCTCCTGGAGACTGGTTGGAAGGCACAGACATGGGCAGAAGGAGCACTTACATCTGTCGTGATGTTTCTGCAGCGACAAAAAGGATCATTTTGGTCACTGTGGGTGCTGTCAGAGCTTGAAGGACCAGAGACCCGCACCACAGCCGACACCGGAGGCTGAGCTCTCGCTGCCTGTGTATCGGCATCTCAGAAGGGCTGGCTGGGGAGGTCTCCTCTGTTTTGGGGAGGTGCTGGCAGCTGGGGAGCCAAGACAAAATGGAAGCATTGCTTTATCCAAGCTTTCCTGAGCCTGGGCAGTGGTTGCAGCAGGTCCTTGGTTTCAAGGGTGGCAATAAACTTTGTGTGTCCTATCTGCAGCTGTGGCGATGCTGGGGTAGAAGTCTGCTTGGCAGCACCGCTGGTGGCAGAGAGTGCTGGGTCAGACCCATCTGGGCTGGGCTTTGCGGGGCAGGCCCTGTTCATTCCTGGCTTTTGGAGGTTTGTTCCTCCGCGGCCCTGGCTCTTTACTTGTCCCTCGAGACCTTGCATAGGTAGAGCGGAGATCTGGTGGGCAGATGTCCTAGGAGCTTTCCTGTGTCCACAACATCCCTGAAGTGAGCCGACACTGGTATGGCATCCGTATAGCCTGACTCAGGGAATGCTTCACATTTTATGGCTTCTGTCCTCCTCCTGCCCACCCTGCTGAGGACGAGACCCGGGGGATGTGGCAGCAGCCAAATCCCAGCCCCTGGGTACACCAGAGTGGTGGAATACACCGCGCAGTGGACCAGGCCCTGCTGCCTGGGGTAAGTGCCCAAGAGCAGCCTGGACCTGCCAGGTACAGCCAGCTGCTTCCCACTGCGGCCAAAACGTGTGTCCATCCACCCGCCAGCCTCTGTCCTGGCCCCCTTGCGTTTTCCTCTGCTGTGTCTCTGTGGGTGCATTCGGGGGCTGGAAACTGCTGGGCGCACGCAGGCATGGTGGAAAGGAGCCCAAGGGCTGGGCAGAGGTGGAAAAGGGGCTGCTTTGTGCCGCCAGGCCTTCCTAG
>VZSZ01008805.1:61897-86954 GCA_013398815.1 Ibidorhyncha struthersii
CGCCTCCCCGAGTCCTGGCAGTCCCCAGTCCTTGGCTCCTTGGGGCGCTTCGACGAGGCATCGTTTGCTGAACGCCCCTCTCCCTCCCCACCATGGGCTGCAGCGTGGGGATGCCTGGCCAAGATCACAGGACAGCTTAAGGGTTTAAACAGATAGGAGGCTTAATAGCTTGACCCCGGGACCTCTCCATCGCCTGCTTGAGGCAGCGGCTGTGATTTTGCAGCGCGTGTGGGAACGTGTCTGGAGCCGGGCAGCACTCCGCTGGGGTGGATCTCCAGCCATGCGTTGCAACAGGGGCGGGACAGACCAGGTGCTGGACAGACCTCTGCTTGCAGAAGACGAAGCATCCATGGGCCAAATGCTGGTGTGCGCAGTGTGATGCTTGAAGAAGTCGGTCCCTGTGTCTGGGCAGGCTGTGCAAGCCTGACTTGTGCCGGGGGTGTGTGCTGGGGCTGGTTGGACGAGTACAGGCAGGTTGGGCAGCCAAGTCCCTGCCTGTCCGAGTGTCCTTGAAGGGATGTCGCGGACACAGGGTTTGTTCCTGGCCATGCATGGGAGATGTGGATTTGGGGCTGATGCTTGGGGACACAGCTCTCGTCTCCTCTCCTCTGCTGGGTGCCCCCAGCGTGATCCTGGCATGGATGATGGGTGTGATAAATACGGTCCCAGCTCCAGGAGCAGTGAACGTTAAGGAAGAGCTGGCACACCGGGGTCACAGCCTCGGATGCCACCTGGCATCCCCAGTACGTGCTGATCCCGGGCGAGACACCGTGCTCAGCGCTGCTGTAACCCCTCTGGCTGCTCTCCTGCGCCACTCCCGACACACTCCCGTTTCCTTGTGTGCTGGCTCTGATGGGTGCTCGGCTGCTGCCCTGGGGCTGTCTCGGCGTGCTTGCACAAGGCGGGCAGCCCTGACCTGCTCGGGGCTGCGTGGGTGGCATCCTGGCCTGGCAACGGCAGGTGCCCTTGGTGCCAAAGGGCTCCAAGCAGAGCTGGCCCGCTGCGGGCTGGCATGCCAAGGGGGTGGATTTGCTGCCATGTCCCCTCCTGCCTTCAGACATTGGTGGGTTTGTCTCCTGGAGAGCAGCTTAGGTGCCTTCATGGTCCAAAACGGGTCCTGCATTCTCTCCTTGGAGAGATGGGGCCCAATTTTTAACTCTGCAGACCTGTTGCACCCCAAATCACCACCCGCCTCAGCAAAGCCTGGCAGCCCTGCTTGGCTGCAGCATCGTGAAGTTCAAACAGGAGCAGGAGCCCCTAGGCGAGTCCCACAACACTGCCAGGGGCTGTCACCGAGCCCAGGAACATCCCTGGCTCCAGAAGGGATCAGGCGATCCCTGTGATGACCTGCATCCCGGCAGTGCCCGAGCCGAACGGCAGGGACCAGCGCTGGGGCGAGGGGGCCCAGCAGCATTTCCCCCCCCCTTCCCCAGGTTGTTATTTCAGCTGCTGGAGCCTCTGCGGGGCTGACAAACACCCTGCAGGTGCTGTTTGCAAGCCCTTCTCCCCTCCGCCCCGAAACCCCCCAGCTCCCTGGCTCGGGACTCCCTCGCTGCCCACCCCCAGACCTCGCACTTCTCTGCCCCCCCGGGACAAGCACCGCATACACGAATCCTTGTTGCCTGCCTCCGTCCTGACCCGAGCTGTTAACAGAGGCTGCTTTTCTGCCGGCGGCAGCGTGCACGGCCCCGGCCACCAAGCTCCAGCCCTCCAGGGCTGCCTCTTAACCTGGAGAAGCAGCGGGTTATTTGTGTTGCTCTTGGCAGGGGTGCCCTGGCCCTCCGAAACAGAGGTGAATGCGCGCGGAGGTGTGGGGCGCGGGCCAGCGCGCCCTGTTTGTGTTGGACCCGCCAGGCGGGGAATTAGTTCAACTCGGCTGCTAATTGCTTCTGAAGTGCGGGGCTCTGTCAAACGGACGCCAACGCGTGACGGGGACAGCGAGCACAGCCGGGGAGGAAAGCTGGCCCCGTGCTACTTTGCTCGGGGCTCTCGAGACTTCAGTATCTCCCCTCTCCTGGCTGTGTCAGCCCCACTTAACCCACGGAGAGCAGAGATTTTTCGGCTGTGACCCAGTTGCTCCGGAGTTCTGGGACTGAGATGTGATGCTCTGCTTTCAGTGGAGAAAGAGCAACCCCCTTCTCTGCCCACGTCATCTCTCCTGGGCTGGAGAGGGGAAATTGGTAAGGAAGAGGCTTTCCCTGCCCCAAATCCCCCTGCTGAGCCCTGCTGGCTCCTCCTGCCCTGTCTCCAGCCCAGCTTTGCTTTCACACTTGTTTGTAAATCCCTCAGTGCTCCGACCGGTGGCTGGGGAGGATGAGTGGTGGGAAAGGAGGATTTTGCCCTGCAGAAGGGCTTCCCCCTCGCGCAAGCACGGGCTGAGCCCGTCCATCCCTGTCCCTTTGCTGCACCTGGTCCTGCCATAGCTTTGGGACTGGGGTGGTGGCACAGAGGGGTCCAGTTCTCCCACCTCGGTATGAGTCCAGCTGAGGGCAGGCAGGCGAGGAGAGGCCTTCAAAGCACCACCGTGCGTGTTGTACAGAGCGTTTCTTGGACCTCCAGCCATGCCAGCACCAAAGCCCTGGGTGCATGTGATGGGGTGCTGAGCGTTTCCCTTTGCAGCATCATTCAGCACCGTTCCCCTTTGAGCAGGCCAAATTCACCTGTGTTCCTGGTAGCATCAGCTCTCCCTCCGCGGTGGGATTTGGGGATGTCATTTCCCAGAGCTGGCTGGGATCTAGGGCTGGAGGAGGTGCTGCCAGATACTGTCCTGGCCTTGGGAAGAGGCCACCAACCCTACCACCATCTCTCTTGCAGCCGTGACCATGTATTGACCCATGGCACCCCCAGGGCGATGTGCAGGGAGAGGGCTCTAGGCCAGGTTGAGGACAGAAAGCGCCGGGCAGGCTGAGGTCCCTGGGGTGGGCATGGTCTACTGGTCCTTATCCAGGGGATGTGGTCCTTTGTTCCTCATCCCTCTGAGATTTACCATTGACTGTTGCTTTGAGCCTCTGTGGGCTAAACCAGGCTGCCTGTCCAGCGCCTGCATCTCTGCTGGATTCTGAGCACTGCCTGGCTCGCTGCGCCTGCTGGTCTCCATCCTGTGCTCCTGCCTGTGCCCTCTCCCACCCCTTGACGCCTCCCCTCCCTCCCCCTGCTTTCATTTACTAACTGTCCTTTAAAAGCCTAAAAGCCCAAACGCCCCATTGTCCAAACGGGGATTAAACACCATCTGTGCAAACTTTGAGGCCATTTTCAGTGACTGGGAGGAAACGGATGACTCAGAGAGACATTGCGACACAGAGCGGCTGTGACCCGGGGCTGAGCGGGGGGATCTCTGTGGAGCAGCCCCGTTAACCCAGGCACCTCCCAGCAGCCTTTTGAGGCTCATGGCAAGGGAGCCAGCAGCAGTTTTCAGAGGGCTGTGGCATCCCACCTGAACCGTGAGGTGTTTCCAACCAGCTATCCCTCATGTCAGAGCTTTAGTCCGTCTGGTTCCACTGGTGGCTCCTGAGTTCTGGTTTTGAGTGGTGCTGGTGGGAAGGGGATGCAATGTGTTGGCTCTACGGTGGAGCGCTGAGGCCGGGAGTTCAGTGTGCCTTAGTGAGGGACTCCCCAAGACCCTCATGTTTTGGTTCTTTTCCCCCAAAATGATGTCTGAAGGATGGTGAAGGCGGCCCTGGAGGAAGGTGACAGTAAGCACTGCATCCGCTGGTGAATGCCAGAAGATGCTTTTATGTGGGAGCAAGAAAGTCATGCTCCAAGTAGCTTCTCTCTGTTACCACTTTACCTGCCCCATGTGTGACATGTTCCCATGGCCCATCCAGACTGGGATCACACCCAAACTGAGGACACGCTGGTGGTGAGGTGCATACGAGGCAGAAGGAGCAGGCTGCCGGCTGTGGTGGCCCAGCAGTGAGGAGCACTTGGCCAAGGTAGGATTTTAAGCAGAACTCAGTGTGGGTCCATCTGTTGGAGGTGAGGAGGGAGATGTTCAATGCTGGTCTCCTTTTAGTACACCTGGACGGCTGCTGTCGGCTCTGACCTGTGCAGGGACTCTGTGCAAGCTGGGAGACTTCCCCACAAAAGCCCTGCCTTAGCAAACTCCAGCCAAAACCCCCTTTGGTCCAGTGTCCTGAAGGAGAAAGTTTGGGGAAGGACCACGGATTTTAAGGCAGTTAAGGTTGGGAAGACTGAGGGGATCGGATGTTTTGAAGGAAGCTGATCCCAGGAGTACAGGAGGTGGCTCTGGGTCCTAAGGAGGGCAGGCACAGCTAAGCCCAAGGACCTGAACAGGGATCCCCGGGTGATGGATGTGAGAATGATGAGTGAGTGCTCCTGATTTTTGTTTGTAGGGAAAAAAGAGATTTCCAGCTTGCAGCTTTTTCCCTTTGCCCCATGTTTTTGTTTTTGTTGTTCCCCGGCTCCACTGTGGCTTGTTTCTGGCTGGCCAGGATGCTGCTGACGTGCAGGTGTTGCTGGAGCAAGTCTGAGCTCAGATCCGACAGCAAGGATGAGGTGGGGCTGGACTTTGAGCGCTGGCAGTGACGCGGAAGGAGCACCGGGAAAATGCCCATCATTTCAGAGAGTTTTGCTCAGCTCCTGCTCATGGTGCTGTCCATGTTCCTTGCACTGGGACGGGAAATGGGTGTGAGATGCGTCAGCTCCCTGCTTTGCTGGGATTGTGCCTGTATCTAAGTCTGGTATCCTCGGCACGGCTCAGGGTCTTCAAATCCTGAGAGGTGATGGTTGGGGCAGGAAATAAGTAGCCCTCAACAAGGAGCTGTGATTAAGACAGCTTTACACCACAAGTCCGGCCTGGACAGATACAATAGCCCCAGAAGTCAGTGAAATTATTAGGCAGAGCTTAAGTAAAATGATCTGAAGACAGTGCTAAGGCAGGTGAGATTTTGCTTGGCTTAACGCACAAAACAGAGAAGAAAAGGAGAGGAAAGAATTTCCCCTGTGAAAGTCTTGGCTGGTTCAATTTCCAGTGACAGTCAAAGAGTTAAAGTGATATGTTGGGAGTTATGAGTGTTTATCTAAAAGAAAAGTGGCAGGTGAAAGGGATAAAATAACACAGTTTGTAAAGCAATGCAATATGTTCGAATTATCCGAGGATCAGAGCTGGAATTTGGAAGGTAATATTGGATAGAAGGAAATGGGAGATGGAGACAGAAATAGGATGGGGAAAAACCAGCTCGAGGTGGCTTCCCCATTGGTTGCTACAAAGGAAAAAAAAAAGGGGGTTGGCATTATTACGACCACTGTGAATTTGTTTATTAGAAGGGATTTTTATTGTACTTTCAGAATTAAGCTCAGGGCCTCTGCTATGTCAGGGCACAGAACGGACCCTCCCAAGCTGGGTTTGGCTGGAAAAACATGTGCAGAGTCTGTTATTGTGCCCAAGAACGTCCCTGGAAATGGCCGTTGTGCTCAGATGACCTGCGAAACACCCAGTGCCATCCCTGACTGACTGCTGGGATCCATCCCTTCTTCCTCCGGTGCGCTGGGCTGCGCGTGCTCAGCCCTGTGGTGGAATTGGCTTCCCCCAAATCTCCGATGGGCTGAGCGCTTTCTACAGCAGCGACAAAATGACTGTTCGCTACCTACCCAACCAAGCATCTTCTTCTGCTCTTGCCTCCATAGCATCGAGGTATCTTCTTCACGGGGAAGCACACAGTCAGGTGAGTCTTGGCACCGTGGGAAGATGCTGGGGATGCAGCTGGGAAACTGCTTTGCTAAGAGGGCTCAGGCATCTCCAGAGGGTTCGGGCACCTCCAGGGGGCGGCTCTTAAAACTGTGGCACAGCCCTGCAGGAAGATTTCAAATAGATATGTCCCACTGCCTTCACTCTTAACTGGCTTTTATGACCTCGGCTTCATCTGTGCTCCAGGCACCATTCTCACTAGTCCAGAGCTCGGCTTTTCCTGGGCTGTTTGCCCAGTTCTGGGAAGTTTCCAGCTCATGCTGGCTGAGAAACTCAGAGAGGACTTGGGGAAGTCACAGCACCTCCACCGCTGCCCCTGACCTGAGCCTTCCGCCTGGACAGGCTCCCCAGCTCCAAAATCTCCATTTGCCTCCTCAGCTATGTCTTTGCCCTCACCTCTGCTCCTCTAGATGGTATGTTGTCACTTCCTTCACCTGCTAAAGCCTTTAGGTTGGCAGCTCTCTCATGGCTGTGGTATTGGAAGGTCCTCTCCCATTGCATGACTGTCCTGTCTTATCGGTGCCTTTGACACTCACCGAGGAGACCAGGATTGCGTTCAAATCTCTGTGTGGTTTGCAGGTACAACAATATACACCAACCTTCTCTAACCAAGCCAAGGTGAAAGGAAAGAGCCCAAGAGCGAACTGCAATTGATGCATTGAATTCCTGAATCTGCTGGCAACCCAGAGCAAGGGCTCCGAGGTGTACCATCATCCCGGCGTGCTTCTTTATCAGCCTGACTTCCTAGCTGCGGCACGTGGAAAATTGAGATGGCAAAGTGACTTTATTGAGAAAAAAAAGACACAAAGGACTGATTTATTTTGCATCTAGTTCAGCTCTGAGGCTCTCCCAGATGTTCCGGGTTTCTTGGTGGAAATGAAACGGCTGCAGATTTTCCAGCTGGCCACAGAAAGCAGAGCACTTACAGCAGGCCAGGTCCCCAGTGAGCTATCTGCAGGGCTTCCACTGCTGCTGTTTCACTTTGGCTGTTCTGCGTTTCCCCATGTTCATCTCAAAGTCTGGTTTTCTTAATAGCACCCTGGGGGTCCTGTCTGTCCCACTCTCCCCATCGTGGTCCCAGTCCCCTTGAGAGTGTGCATCTTCCTGCTGTGCCGTGTGTTGTGTATTTTCTTCCTTCTTTTGCCCCCTTGGTCACTCCTTCATCCTGCTTTCCATCCAGACCTGGTGTCTTTCTTCTCTCTGCTTTGATGAACCAGCAAGGATGCGGTAACGTCACACCAGCTTCCGCGTATGCGAGAGGCAGCCCTGGGGCTGCAAGATGTCCTCTCCTGTGCTCATTCCCCACTTGTCTTTATTACCGCAGATCTAGCGAGGTCTAGTGATGGACTTGGACCAAGCCTGCCTTTTGCTCCAAACCAAAGCAAACCAGGTGGAAGGAACTTTGCTTTATTACTAATAAAGCAAAAGATGAAGTGCTGGAGTTCGCCTGCACCTGACTTTCCAGAGAGAGAACTTTGCTCTAGAATAGAAAGCTGAACCATGAAGCCTTCTGACATGCATTTCCTATAGCCCCCATCAGCCTGGAGAGTGTTGTTACCACGCAGAATAAGTTAATAAGTTATCCTGCTGCAGGTAGAAACTCCAGAACTTCTTCATGGTGTCCTTGGAAGTGGCTGCGAGCTGATGGTCACTCTGTGGTTGGCCTCAGATAGCTTGTCTGTGCAAGGTCTGTTACCCCTGGTAATTCTGTGAGGCAACATGAATATTGATGTTGCTACTTTTTTTCGCAGAATTCCAGATTTTTTCACTCTTCCAACTGAGCTGCGTATAAACCACAGCGCCTTGACCCCTGGCGCTGCTCTGAACATGTTCTATATTTCTGCGGTCTTTCTTGGACATCTTGTTTTATAGCCAAGTTTCAAGTTTGATGGCATCTATAATCCTGCCACGTTTAATTTTCTGCACAGCTTCCTTCCTGGACAGTAGCTCAGCAAGCAGCTTTTTGCAGTACAACAGGGTGCCTGGACTGTCTTTTTCAGAAGCAGCCTGAAAACTCCCTTTTAAATTTCTAATTCTTGGGTTCAAGAGTCATTTGCTGCTAAACCGCCATGCAGGTTTTGAGGCTGTAAATTACATGCGTTGTCGTGGGTGTTGCGTTTCTTTGGTGGAAACCGTAGATAAGAGGGAAGATGCAGTAGCACTGTTGGTGTCCTGCATCCTTTCTTGGCCACGGTGATTTTTCTGAAGGTTCCTTGACATGTGGTGGGGGCAGATTGTGCATCTTGTCTTCTGGGCCGGCAAAGCAATGCTTGTACATACATGTAGTTGAACTCATCTTGCAGGTGGTGATGGGAGCTGGGAAAGCTGATAGCTTCTCAGGTTATGACGTCGAGAAGACGTCACAGTTCTGTTGAGCTCCTGCTTGGTGAGCAGTGGTCCTGGCAAAGGGTGCATGTACCTCTGTGAGACCACCTAGGCACCTGGAGATGAGAAGGTGGGTGAGAGAGGTGACCAGCCATGATGGTTTTGGTTACTGGTCTGAACACCAATGGTCACTTGTGAAGGGAGGTTATCTATCTGGTGGTTGCCTGCTTGGCCACCCTGCTTGATAGCCTTCATTTGGAAAAGGCTGGAGGCAGTGGTGAGACCTTCTCATGGACTGAGTTTGGCTGCCACCCAGCGCAGGGAGGCTGGGATGTCTGAAGAGACAGGGCATTGCATTTTCCAACCCCTTCTTACTGTGCCTGGCTGTAACAGCTCTCACTTATGGTGTGCATGGGAAGGAGCTCACACAGATATTTCTACGCTGTCTTGCCTCTGCTTCGCGTGGCTGCAATTACGGGAGCAACGCTGCGATAGTGCAACAGCTGTCCTAGATCAGAGCCGGAGGGACAAGAGGGCTCCACAGCCACTGAGGGGTTTTGGGTGGGTTGGTTTTTGCACTGCTGAGAAACTGATTCTAATTAAGGCTGGCAATTTGTGCTTTCACTCGTGGCCGATGGAGATCTGGAAGGAGAGGACCCCTGATGTATCACTTAGCTGCTTTGGACCAAGCCTCTGGTGTTGAGGCACTGCCCAGGGCAAGTTGTGGAGTGGTGTGGAGACTCACCCAGCCAACACACCTTGCTCCTGCACTCGAGGAATTATTAATGATGAGATTTGGGATGGGGGTAGGAATGTCTTGCCAGGTCAGGAGGTCAGCCTAGGGAAGTTCGTGGCGCCTCAGGACCAAGTGCAGGCACAAGGACGGGACTTGTGTGTGGCCACATCTCTGGGACCCCCGAGGACCAGCTCTGTGGCTGCAGAAACATCCCGGGCATACCTGCGAGGGACGAGGAGGGGAGCGCCCGGTCCAGGCGCTGCTCAACCAGCAGATGTTGGCATGGTCCAGCCTAAATGCCGAGATGCGGGGCCTGATCCTCAGCCTGGCTCCTGCCCCTTCCTCCCCCTCCGCCTGCACTGGGTGTTACAATGCAGTCTAAGGCAGGTTGCACAATTTATTTTCCTGTACTTAAAGCAGGATTTTGGCAGTCAGGGTCGGGAGGCCTCTCTGAGGAGCGCTGGCTGGACGCCCTTCTGCTGTCACGGGATCACACTGCTGTCAAAGGCTCTGCTCCGCCGGGCGTCCTTCAGCGTGGCCTTCTGCTGCAGCTTCGGGGCTGATGGAGGCAGCACCCGGGCAGCCAAGACACTGCTGACATCTTCAGCAAGTGTAGGTGGGAGCAGTGGTCACCACAGTGTGGGTGGTCTTATGCCGGACTGAAGTGAGACCCATCATTTCCAATTCCCATGACGTAGCAGCGATAAGGAGGACTCATCCTCTTCTGCCGTCTGCCCACGCACAGAGACACCATCCCATCCTTAAAGCATCTTTTCTCAATGGTCCTAGGCTCTTGTTCCCTGTCTCCATCACCTGGCTTCCCTACAGCCAGCTGGTAAATTCATGTGGATTAAGGGAAAGCAGGAGATACAGGAAAATTACTGTGGTCACCACTGCAGGAATATGCAGTAGGAATAGCTATTACATTTGCTGATGGTGTAAAGGCAGGGAAAGGATGTGAGTGGTAATTAATGCTCTGCATGAGCACTATTAATGCCATCCATGGTGATTTAACTGCTTTGCGAGTGGAGCGGCGGGTGAGGCTGAGCGTGCCCAGGGAGGGAGGATGAGATAGTTGGGAGTGATGGAAGTGTTCACGGCCAATAAAGGGCATGAGGGTGATGTGGCCAAAACAGCTGGAGAAAAATATCAGCACTGTCTGTGCGCCTCGCCACGTCGTGCTCAGGCTGGAGGTTGGAGAGTTGGCAAACGTGAAGCCCAGAGCATGGAGTAGCTGAGGTTGAAGGTAGATGACACATAGGGTGGGTTTTCCAGGAGAAAAGGTGAAGAAAAAAGGAGCAGAAGATGGTGGTGAAGTTGGGAGTTTGAGGAATGGGAAAAAATCATGGAGTTGCCCATCCGCTGGAGCAGTGTGGGAAGGACTTGGAGGGGATGTTTTGTTTCTGCACGATGATCTTGAGTTGGCAGTGGGACATCCAGGAAGGTTTATGAGCGGGAGAGGCTGGGTGGAGATGTTGGCCTGCGAGTCCTCGGAGGAAAGATGAGCTCACCAGGGAGAGGGTGTTGAGGGGGCCGAGGAAGAGGACCAAGTGCTGAGCCTGTGGGGCTGTCAAGGGACCGAGCATGTGGAGGGATGCTGTGGTGGGGAGAGGGTAAGTGGGATGTTCTCGCATGTGTGGGGGATGTAGGGGACAGGTTGAGCGGGTAGGGGGCACTGGAGGAGGACATGAACGTCTTGCTCTGTCCACGGTCACAGAGAAGCTGGCATCTCCCTGTACCTTGTTTCAGCACAGGGACGAAGCACATCTTTATTTCACTACCATGCAGGGAGGTGGTGTGGGGGAGTGGAGACAGGCCCTCACCTGAGGCTGAAGCTGGAGTGGGGAGGGGAAGGGATGGAGCTGGGAGGTTGTGGGATGGGATCCACCATGAGAAGAGAGGAGCCGTTTGAAGGAAGGGTTTTTGGGAGGCTTGGGACTCATTTTCTCCCATCCTCCTATCCTATTTCTGCAACAGTGGTTAAATTTAAAAACATAGCCCTCAACCCCTGCTGGCCATGGAGGCCAAAGTGAGAGAAGCCATTGGTTTTACCATGAACCCTGTGGAAAGGTGAGCTCAGACAGCATGAAAATGGAGAGCTACAACAAAAGAAAGGAGACAAGGCAGAGCATTAGCACAGTCAGAGCCAGCAGCAGCCTGTGGTGAAGCGAGAAGCTCCAGACCATAGGGAACAGCATGAAAAGGATGCAGCTGAGTGCCCCTGGCTTGTGGAAGCACGAGGGACAAGTGAAATGCACTGGCTGGGGGCAGCTTGGAGCACGCTGGACATCTGGCACCCCATCCCCTCCAAATCCAGCACCTTGCAGCCCAGGGGTGGAGGCGAGAGGGGCAGGTCCCTGACTCTGCATCTACGGGCAGTTCTTGCTCCCTCCCAGCCCAAACGCACCTTGAGACCACTGGCAAGATGCTTCCAGCAGCACACATAGCAGCTGTGGGCTGCGGGCAGGGAGGAGAGCACTGTTATAAGCAGATGAGTATCAGCGCCCTCTCGACAGGAGGAAGTCACCGACTTTCTGAAATCTAAGATAAGTGGCCTCTTAAGCCAGCGGTGTGTCAAGTGGTTAAGGTAGAAGATTAGCGAGCAAGCTCTCCTTCCGCTGGTGGGAAAGCAGGGATGCAACAACCTGTGGTCCAAACACCAGCATCTCCCAAGGAGATGTGGGAGGAGGGACAAGGACAGCCTTAGTGTCCCCTTTACACTGTCAAGAGACACCACGAGGGCACCTCTCCTCCTAGGCACGGACTTCTGGGAGGAGACCAACAACCATTAGGTGTTCGCAGCTTGTGCTGGTTTACACGGCCCAGCAGAGCCTGATTGCTAGAAGAAAACCCCATGGCTCATTCAGCACAAACTCATTATTTAATGGACAAAGGAAATATGAAAAAAAAGACATCCCCCACTCCTCTGGTGCTGAAATTTACAGTTGTGAGAAGAGCCAGAGTGCTGCGGAGCCGGGGTATCTCCGGGTGACATTTACAGGGCTCAGCTTTCATCGCAGCTTGAAAAAATCCCGTGTGCAGAGATTATCTCCACACTGATCTGGATTGTCTTGTTCAGCTTTGGCCCTCATCCTAGATGGACAATGAGCAGAAAACTTGGCCAGCGGCCTGAGGTCTGTGGCCTCCTCTGCGTGAGCTGGGAAGAGGAGGAACAGTCTCCAAGGTACTTAAGAACTTGCAGCCTTGGGGGGACGGCGGGTGAAGCTTAGATTGCCCCTCTGAGGATTTAGTACTGCACCCTTGGCCAACCGAGCCAATGAGAGAGACAATCCCTGCTCTGCGCTGCTCTGGTGAGGAGATCTCTGGTTTGCATTGAAGTGGATCAACCCATGGTGGCTCCACCTTGGGGTCTCCCCTGGGTGTCAGCTTCCCCCAGCACCTGGCACCCATTGCTGAAGGCTTTTTGGAGCTGTGGCTGGGCGGGCAGGAGGGAGGCAGCTGGGGGGTATTGGGGGGATGCTTCAGTGCAAACCTCCCTCGCCCTGCGCTGCTTCGACTCAGTTGTCAGCAGCCTTCCAGCCGGATGGTGTCTGGAGACCTTCCAGCGACCACAGACTCTCCCCCAGCCCATCACTGCCACAGCCCAGACAGGATTTAACGTATGTCTGCGTGTTCCCCCAACCTTTCCCCTCTTAAGATGAAGCAAGGAAGAAAAACAAGACTGCAGGTTTGCGCGGACCCCCTCCTCCAGCCCAGAGGGTGACGGCCATAGCTCCAGGCTTTTCTGGACCACGAAGGGAGCTCCCAACTTGCACCACGGGCAGATGTGCCTGTTGGCTTGAGGTGCCCTTTTGAAGTTTTTCTCCGCTCCCCTTTTCCCTCTCGACTCGCAGACAAGTGGGTGAGGGAGAGAGGAACCGGTTTGCTTTCCACCTCCCCTCGCAGTGCCCCTCTGCTTATTAGTTCTCCAAATATTTCGTCCTGCAGCCCGGCAGCAAGGACTCTGCACTAACCCGATCCCAGGCGGAGGGGAAGCTGGAGCGGGTAGGACAGCGCGTTATCCTCGTGGCATCGCTCCAGGCCAGCCTGCGGGGAGTGAGACGGGGCAGCTGGGGCCCTGCTGCACTAAATCCTGGTGGTCGGGGCACACATGGCAGCATCCCTCGGGCTCAGCCCTCCTCTCCTGCTGCCCGAGGGGAGCAGCCGAGCACCAGCATTGCCTTTCCCCTTAGCAGCATCTTTCCCCCACCCCCGGTGATTGCTCCACTTCATAATTTTGCTTTTCTCAGCGGCCAATGGGACGGGGACTGTCCCCAGAGCCCACACCGGGTGTGGAGAACAGGCATGTGGAGGAAGAAAAGGAGACTTGTTGTGGGATGCTGGTGAGCAAGGTGGGGGCAATTATGGGACAGAGGAAAAAAAAAATCCCCTGGGATTTCCTCCCATCAACTCTCAGCTCCATTAAGAGTCACTGGATTGCAGGTACCATGGCCTCCCTGAACCCTCAGCACAGTCTCCCGTTGAACAAGATGCTGGAGAAGCGAGGGGGGAAGGGGGCTTGCAAGGGCAAGGGGAGCATGGTGGGAACGTTGTGTCCTCCAACAGCTCTGGTCAGCCACTGAAGAGCTTCCGTAAATCAGAGTGGCCACTGGAGCTGCTCCAAAAGGCATCCAATGCCCAGGAGGCCATCGAGCATCCCACAACAAGGGGATGTCCCCTTCATATACCTGGATGGGCTCTGCCTGCATTGAGGTTAACTCCCAAGGATGCTGCCACCCCGTCATCCTCTGCAATGCACCTGGCTGCACACGCTGGCTGTGCTCCATCACCTCCCGAGGCTCAGCCAAGCCAAGCAGTGCTCTGGGATGCTCAGCGCATGCCTTAAACAAATAAAACTAATTGCGACAGAAGATACTGAGTGCCTAATGCTAGCCTCGGCTTAAACACCTCCTGTTGGCAATGCTCCGGGGTCAGCAGGAGCTCATGCGATGAGAGCAGGCATCACGCAGGTCCCCAGCCAGCCGCCGGGAGCAGACATGTCCCTGCTGGCACAGGACACCGAGGAGCTCTGGCTTCAGTAATAAATAAAGCAAGCAAACAAACCAAAACAAAACGAAAAAGCCAACAATGATCAAATTTTTTTTAAACTTTAAATATTTTTTTTCTTTAAAATCTGTTTTCCTCTGGGGCTCTGTCTCTGTAAAGAGCTGCGCTCTCCCTGCAGCATCTGGGTCACTTCCTCAGTCCTGGCCGTGGGGCAAGGGAGAAGCAGGGTCAGTTAGAGAGGGGGATGGATGGGTGCTCCCCTCCATGCATCACCGGCACGTATGGATTTCCACCACCCGATGGCAGGGTTTGCACTTGACGGAGCAGCACCAGTGGAATTTGCAGCTGCACCTTTCTACAACCTCCACTTCGTCCGTATGAAAGCCCCGGCCGCAGCACATCAGCTCACAGCCGTCGATAGCCTTGGAGGTCTTGTTGCACTGCCGGCCGCTGGTGCCCAGAACCCCGTTCTTGAGGTCGTGGTCACAGAAGTCGGGACTGGAGTCCAGGTAGACAAGGTCCTCGTCCGTGTGCGGCTTGAACTGGGAGTTTTTGGGCACCAGCACTTTGGTGGATCCAATCTCGCTCTGCTCGACCTCTGTGGCACCGTCAAATTTCTCCTTCAGGACGTTGCCCACTTTGCGGAAGGGGGGCATGGCTTTCCAGCACGTCTTGAACTCACATGAGCCGGACACGCCGTGACACTTGCACTCCACCCGCATGTTGTTCAGGATCGCCTGGAGGAACAGACACAAGAAATGAGACGGGACCGTGAGCTCGGGATGGACACAGCAAGAAGGGTGCAACGTAGGGGGCCTGGAAGGGTTGCGCAGAGAGCAACGCTGGTGTACGTGAGCTGATGGGATTAAATGAAGCCAAAAAGGCTCAAGCAATTTCTGCAGAGCCCAGCTGGGATGCTGCAGAGCCGCACAGGCTGCCCAGGTTTCCCCCTCACCATTACCTTCCTTCCTGCCTCGTTGTTGTGGAGGTTCATTAACGCTCTGTTGGAAGAAGCCCCTTTGCTCCTCTCGCGGACGTCAACGAAGGACTGCGAGAAGGCCACGCCGTAGGCGATGTTATCAGAGCAGCCCGACCACTGGAAGCCTACGGCAGAGAGCACAGATGAGACAGATGACAGCCAGTCTGCCTTGTTCGTCCAGCCCTGCTCTTGCTAAAATACAGCTCCCCTGCCCCGCCGCACCCCCTCCTCCCCCCGCTCCTCCTTCTGACTTGCTACCCGCTGGGCTGGGTTGCCTGGGGGACTGGGGAAACTGGGGGGTGTGGCCCTGGGGGGGACATGGACAAGATGCTTTCTCTGCCCCGTGGGTGATGCTCCCAGATCTTTCTGAAGGACTTATGTGGACTAAGAGGAGTTGGCTTGTTTTTGTTTTTTTTTTTAAAAAAACCCAACTTTTTCCTCCTTTCTGGCTGGCTCCAGAGTGGGCATTTCCATTCTTGGCCCATTTTGCATCCCCGCTCGGCTGTTCCCTCCCTGTGCGTTGCTCACCCTGTGGGCTACCCCCCTGCACCGTGCGGTCACATCCACACTTGTCCAGCTCGCCGCTGCTGCATGCTCGGGTCACTGCGAAGGCCACCCCTGCCGAAGAGATGGCATAGACGAATGCTGCCTCCCGCGTCCCTGCAACAGCACAAATGATGGTGGGAAACGTGGCAGCAATCTCTGAGGCACGTGAAGAGGGCACTCTGGAGGGTGTGCAGCCAGGTGGCCAAAAGATGCTGCGTGCGTCTCTGCTCCTCTTTCCTCCTAACACTGGTGCTGCACATAAACCCCCTTGAAAAGCTGGTCTGAAAACTGGCTCTTGGCAAAGCATGCTGTGCAGAGCTGTCAAGTCAAGCCCTTTGCTCCATCTCTTCCTCCCAAGATGGGGTTCCCCGTGCAGGACACTCATCCTCCCCACTCCCAGGGATGCTCTTTGCTTACTGCCAAGCCTGCACCAGTCTCAGCAGAGACACCCCGGTGGCTGGGAGATCGTTTGCCACAGTGAGAGCCATGTCTTGCAATAGTGCGGGAGCTGGGAGCTGCCCCACAAGGTTAAAAACATGAATGCGATGGGCAAATTATAACCTGGCAATGAGTGAGACAAAAAGGCTGTATTGCCAGTGTGGGGAGAGACTCTCATATGGAGAGACTGTCTTGCCTGGTGCTTGCAGGGCACCTCTGCCATGAAATCCCTCCTGCATCCAAAATAGTTGGCTGCTTCCCATGGCCAGGAACATCCCCTGCTGCTGCAGATCCTTGCCATCCTCTCACATGTAGCTCCCAGCGCCTCCCAAACTACCCTGCAAAACCCCACTCCGCTCCCAAAGCGCCTTGCAAAGCCACGCGGGTCCCCAGGGTGCAGCCCCTTCCCAGTTCTTGTGTCTACCTACGTGGTGCCACATGGTTAGTTGGGAAGTCAGGGGACATCCCCGGGCATAAACACACAGGGCGGCGTGGCCAGGGATCAGCTCTTGCGACACCCAAATCCCCACCATCCTCTGAGGCCGGTTGAGGACACAGCCCCTCCGTCTCTGAGCAAGGAGGGTTGGCATTTGGGGTAGTCCCATGCTAGGGGCAGAGGGGGGGATGGCTCACGAGCAGACATCATCACCCTGGCTTGCCGGTCGGACAGAGGGCAGCTACTTTGGTGGCCCAGCTGTAATCTGGCCCAGGCGGCAGTGGCTGGGGAGGACCCAGCCAGCGCGGGGACTGAACCGCCTCCAAGTTAATCGAGGTTAATAGTAGGATCGTGTTGGTCGGTTTGTGCTGTGGCTGCCTAAAAAGAGACGACTTTTAGTTTCTGGTATTTCTGGTATTTCCAGTCCCTGAACCTTCACAAGAAGGGATCTTCACCCCTGTGTTGAGGGGAGGAAAGTCAAACAAGGAGCTGGGGGCGGAGGGGGGGAGGCTTTGGTCGATGGGTCCTGGGATGGGAAGCGAGATGGTGCATTGGAGATACCAGTGGCACCCGAGGGGAGGCAAGGGCCACTTCGGTGGTCTCTAGGGGTTGCAGAGGGGCTTTCCCCTCCTCACCCCGATGCTCTGGGTCCTTGCTTGCTTTGATCACAGCCCTGTGCCTCCGGGATGTCTGCGTGCAGCTGGGATCGGAGGGGCTGGGGGCTGCCCTGGCCATAAATCCCCCCTGAAGGTTGGCAGCTGGGTGGTGGCGGGCGATGATGCTCTCCTTGGACGGTCCAGCCGCTGTGTGTTTTACTCGCGTCGGGCGGCAGAGGGCTGTCCTCCCAAGGTCTCGCCCGCAGACGGCTCCGCTCAAGAGTAGCTTGCCAGTCTGGCAGCGGTCACTGCTTCGGCGCTGCCCGGAGAAGAGACTGAATAAATCCAGCATCCCGCTGCAGCCATGGCTTTGCAGAGTGAAGCTCCTGGGGTTGGCGGGACAGAGACTAGACCGCAAGGTGACTTTAGGGCCCTGCTTGGACTAGGCATCTTTTAAAAGGTTCAGATCTCATCGGCACACCCGGGCTGATGTCTCTGTGCAATGGGCACCTGCTCGGTGTGAAAGAGGTTGGGCAGAGGAAGGACCCGGCAGCTGAGGAACTGCAGGGGTCTGGATATGCTGCCCCAACACGGTCAGAAAAGCCCTGCTGAAATGTCCAGGGAAGACCTGTCAGTCCCAAGATCCAACACTGTAGGGCTGTTCCCTACTCTCCCCAGCTGCTAGCTCTGGGGCAAGCAAGCAAACCCCACCTGCAGCCCACCAGACTGCTGCTGTAGCCATTCCCCCATGCAGCAGCACCCCAGGCACGTGTCCTCCCGGCTCACCTTGCGTTACCACCTTGCCGAAGACAGGCAGGGTATCCAGTGTGGAGCAGTTCCAGCGGCGGTTGCGGAACTGGTACTGGCACTCCTCGATGGCCAGCTGGGCTCCGCGCCGCACCGAGTCCATCACCTCCAGGTTCCTCTTGCACATCTGCACCTGGCGCTGGATCAAGCCCTTCAGTTTCTCGCAGGTCTCCTCCTCGGAGATGCTCCCCACTGAAGACAGCTTCGCCAGGTACCTGCCGCGACAGCCACACAGCTGGTTAGGAGGCAAGGGTTGGGGCAGCATGAACCCGTGTTCAGCTGGGACACCCTGCACTGCAGAAAGTGAGGAGACCTAGCCTCCCATCCCCTCCATAGCTGAGTTAAGGTGCCCATCTGGGGTCACCTTAAACGTGCCACTGTGGTGGCTCCACAGGATGCGTTTTTGGCCAGCAGAGAGCAAGCCCGAACAAAACAACCATCCCTTTGCAGCGTGGTCCCCCGTCTATCGGGGAGCCCAGCTGCTGGCTCCCCTTTGCCTCTGTTGCCTGCAAGGAAGATATTTTCGGCGTTGTCTGAATGTGCCCGGTCAGGTCTCCTGAGTACCGGCACATCCAAGTGCTACTAGGAAAAGCCAGAGGTCTCTGAAGTCAGCCAAAACAAGCAGGACAGGCATTCTGCTGCCAGCTCCAGCTGCCACACGGCTCCCACAGTGTGGCTGTGTGCTCATCACCGACAAACATCGCCGTCCAAACCACTTCCCTCCTGGAGCCTGCTTTTAGCTGCCCTGGCCCCCAGCAGGCAAGGATGGCCTCTGGGAGCTGCCAGGTTTCCTGTCACTTGGGCTTTGAGCAGGGCTTGAAGTGGGGAGGACAGAGTCAGGAGCCTGCCGTGGGCAAAACCACACAGGCTGGGCACCTCCTCCACCAGCCTGGCTTGTGAACGTGGCCACGAGGTCTTTGCTAACCTGCGTGGAGGTGACCGCGTGCTCCGCTTTCCATCTCCCCATCCTCAGCAGAAGGAGTTACAGGGCTGCTCTTGAGTGTTGGCTTTAGGGGGAAAGGCGAGCTGCTCCTTTTGGGGTGAGTACCCTGCAAGCTCTTGCATCTCCCCACTGAGCACGATGGTCCGTCCTGCACATTGCAGTAACCCAACCCACTGCGACCTACACATGTCTGTGCTCGCCCACTTCCCAGGTCCATCCTCCTGCCCCAGCCTCTGGATCCCAGAGGGGTTTTAAGATAGACCCGCACAGCTTGGTCAGGCTGTTGGATAGTCCCAGATCATCTGTCTGGACCTGTTCTTGCACGTGCCTAGCTGAGACACCCTCCTTCCCCTGGCTGCTGGCACTGCTTTAAGTGACACTGCCACTGGTGGAGCCCTGTCCTGCCGCGGAGCAGGGCGATCCCCGGCATCGGACAGGCGAAACTCATGCTTGCACCCACTGACCACACCGAGCTGTAACGTCCTCAGGAATTGCCAGCGTCAGCTCACGTTGCTACCTCATCTGCACCGAGAGATGTGAGTGCCCAGCGAAGGCTTTTTGGAAACCTCATTCCTTGACTCTGCATTTCCCAGCCCTACAGAGCTTGTGGGTTTTTTTGTTTGCTTGTTTTTTTCCTCCTCCTCCCGAAGTTGCAACATCCTGCTAAGTATTTTTCCTTTGAAGCCCGGCTCGCCTCCGAGAAGTGACTGTGCAAAAGTGGCTCCTGCTCCCGGCCTGTTCCCATGTGTCCCAGGAGCCAGATCTGCTGACTTCAGCCACAAAATCAAGTTGTCACAGCCTCTTCCTCCCATTAGCCCTGCCAGTCTGCCCCAGGAGGAGAGAACAGGATTTTCTCCTCCGTGCATCAGCAGAATTATTCACCAGCTTGGTTTCATGCTTACAACTGGGGGGCCGTGGGAGACGGTGAGAAAGCCGGCTTGGCTTGCAGCGTCCGTGGGGAGTCTGCATGGCTAGCTGTCAAAAGCATTCAGCTTTCCCTGTGTGTGGAGATAGCTTGATGCAATGCCTCTCAGACAGCGGGAAGTGGCAGGCTGCCGTAGTTTCAGAGCCAAGTTCTTTTCTAGCCTTTATACCAGCTAAGCATCTTTGCCCAAGGCTTTCTGCTCCTCCAAAGGCACAGCCCTGTTTGCAGAGGACAGGCCGCGTGGCTCCCTGATGCACACAGCTGGCTTGGAAACCCCACTGTGGCCAAACCCAGGGCTGTCACCTTTCTGCACCCTGTGTGAGTGTCCTGGTCCCTGTGCTGCAGTTCCGGACACGGGGTGTGACAGTAGCTGCTGCCGCATCTCACTGCACTGGGCTGACCCAGGATGAAGGCGGCAAAGCACCCTCGGGAGCTTGGAGGATGTTTGATGCTGAGCAAACCCGGGGCGACTGTGACAGCCCAGTCCCCTCCCAGGCCCAGCCATCGTTTCAGTTTGAGCATGGAGAAGCTGACACACAGCACAGCAGTGAGAGTCATCCCAAGACACCATGGGTCAGTTCATCAGCTTTGAGCCTGGAAGCCAAAAACCCCAGATTCTGCCTCCAGTACTAACCCCTTGTGCTGATTTGGCTTCTCCCCTCTCCTGCAGCTTTATCATACCAGGGAACCAGCTCCTGCAAAGCAGCACGGCCGATCCCGCCCATGAGTCAGTGCCCAGTCCGACTGCAGGCACCTTGGCAGGAGAGAGCCCTGCCGCAGGCGTAACAGCTGCATTAACATCAGCTCTACGCAGGACGGGGGCATCATCTCCTTTTCTAATACATTTCCCAGCTCGGTGGGGTTTTCCAGGCGATGGGGAGCTATAAATTCAACGCACGCATGAAGACAAGCGTGACAAGAGCCTTTCAAGCCTTTCCAAGTAGATGCGCCTGATAGAATGCCTCCCCAACAAGCATTCAATGCTGTTTGGGATGATAAAATGAAGGCCAAGGATGCTTCAAAGATAGGTACAGCTCTCCAAGAACAGGTCTGGTAATTTGTTTTGCAAGGCAGGCAAATAAGATGAAGCTATCCAGAACGGTACTCTGGCCTCTCTCCCCCATGACAGGTCGTCTGTATCCCTCCTCAACCCATATGTGTCTGCCCCTCCTTGGGGATGGAGGCAACTATGCCTAAAATGCTGTGTTCCCGTCAGATTTCCAGCATACTCCCAGTCTCCTACATCCCGTGAGTACCATCGCTACTTTCCAAAAAAGGTGTTTTTTTGGTGGGGGGAGGCTGCCTCCCTGGTGACTGGTCCAGGAGGGATCCAGATGTTGAGTCAAGGACTCAAAGAAGGACCTTTGTCGAGTGTGGGGCAACTTTGAGGCTTTCATGTGGCATCTCTCCACACCACATTCAGGAGCACTGGGCAGGAGCATCTGGCCTCTTTTCCCTTCTCTGGGGCAGCTGAAGGGTGAGATAAGAGCTTGGAAACGTGCTCTGCCCTCACCATTGCTCAAAGATGCTTCCACCCAGCGACTCGCAGAGTGTTTCTCGGGGCTGGGGAGCCCAAACACGGTACCAAACCGACCCGCAGCATCCCACGGTTACCATGGAAACCCAGCTCTAGCACTGTGCCTGGTCTTTAATGAGGACCTTGATCCAAACTTCATTTTCCTGGACTGAGGTGGTAGAAACCACAGACAAAGCCTTTGTCTACCCACATGCACAGCAAGACAAGCACAACAGGAGGAAACCCTCTGCAAGGTCTCGGTGCAGATCTCCATTCTGGTATCACATCCCGATTGCTGCGCAGAGCTCTAGGTCATGACCTACGTCTCACATGCAGCTTCAAAACAGTCCTGCTTGTGGAAAAAAAAACCCAAGTAACGGTGTATTTTCTTCCTTTTTCAAGACTGGGCAAAGAATGTTCCAAGGGGTGAGCTGCTGCCCAAGCCATTTGTTCAAGTTCTGTCTTCTTGCTTCCTCGTGGCAGTTATGTTTCTTTTCTCCTACCTTTAAATCCAGACGAGTCATTCACAGAACAAGCTCCCTTTTAATAAAAATCACTGATTTAACACAAAACTGATGGAAAGCCCTTCCTTTTTTTTTTTCCATCCACAGTATATAGATGAAGATTGAAGCCCCGTAATTTAAGCAGCTGCAGTTGATCCACCCTGCAAATGGCAAAAAAGGAAACCTCAAACCCCAGGAGCTTTGAAACGGCTGGGGGGTGTGTGTGGGGGAAGCCCTACTTAAATAAAAATGACGATTTCAGGAGGAAGGATAATTGGTGGAATGACAAAAAGACATTGGAAGAGCCACAGCCGTTGGCAGAGAGAGCCAGAAGGAGAGGGGAGGGGATTCCCTGCAGTGGGAAGGTGTGGAAATCTGAGTCATTGACAAATTCTCAATAGAGGTCAGGGAAGATGTAGCAGGTGTCTTGGAGAAAGCAGAAATATCTGGTGTTTCTTTTATTTAAACAAATGGGTTTCAAGTGTGAGAACTCTTCGTATTGTCTCATTTTGGGAATATTTTCCTGAAGACAGTAACAGTCGGACCCAGGCCAGTGGTACCACTGATATATCACTCAGAGATGCTGAGTCGTCACATGAACTCAGAAGCTTCATGTTGTTCAGCAAACACCCAGCCTGCCTGGCCAAGGCCACAAAAGGCTTGTTCAAGTCTTGAATTACAGAGGTGCTTCAGCTCTGCTCCTCTCCGAGAGGCATCCTCTGCAAACATCCTCCCTGCTTGTGGAGCAGCAAAGTCAGCCTGGGTCAGCAGCACATCTCTCTGCCTCTTTTGGCTGGATGTATGGGGTTGTGCTTAGGATTGAGACTGCCTTGTGCAGCGAGGTTTCCTCAGAGGATGAAGAAAAGGCTTGTTTAGGATGGAAAAAAATGAAAGTGTATGAAGATAGACAGATAGATACATGAAGAGAGAGGTATGGACCAGGCACTGCACGGTATGGAGAAGGGGATCACCTTTTCGTTGTTGCTTTCACCTTCCGAGCAGAGAGAAGGCATGGGGAGATGTATTGGCAGGTCAAAGGATGCTCTAGGTGGGCGCATGCTTTCTCGTGGCATCCTAACACATCCCCTGTGCCAACATGGCCAAGCTTGTAGGTACCACCCACATCCTTGGCATGGTTCAGCAGGTCTGCCAACTCGGGCATGTTCCTGACAGGATCTGCTGGAGACCTGCAACCTGCGAGGTTGCCCTTATCCAGCTGATGGCTATGCAGCAGGACACGTCCCTCCCAGAGACTAGATTAGATATCCTGCCTTTCCATCCCTTCTAGGTGTAAACCATGATTTATAAAGTCATCATCTGAGAGCCTGTCTGGTTTCTTCCCTGGAAGAAAAGCAGCTCTCTGGCTCGGTCCTTCCCATCACAGTTACTGCACATTTCATCTCTTGGCTGAAATGGTGCTTTTCACACCCTAATCTCCACCTCCAGTTAACAGCTGCCCAAACAGTCTCCCAGGAGGAGGCATTGCTGTGCTCACCATTACCTGCCCACAGACCTGAGTGTGCAGCTCCACCGTCTGAGCTCAAAGGTGAACCCACAGCTCAAATCCTGTCCCCCCACACCTTGGACCCTGCACCTAACACCATGCTCACCTAGCAAACACCCATGCCTCCCTCATCACAAGTCGCCAGGGTCAGCGAGATGGCCCGGCTGCTGATCCTAAGCCAGCGATGCTTCTTGGCTTTCTGAGCATCCAGGGGCAACATACCCACTTTGTGATGGGGAAGACTGGGATGGAAGCTGGGAAGACCAGGATGGAAGCTGGGAAGAGCCTGAGAGCAGCATGCACTCTGGAAATCCACTTTGGATGCATAGGAAACATCCTTTACTGCAGAAGCGAGTACAGCAGAGGTGCCTCGTTGCAAGAGGAGGCAAGTGCAGGCCATGGGGCTGAGCTCTGTGGGAATTCCCCTCGTGCAGCACTTCAGGCTAGACCTGGTCAGAAAAATCCTTGATGAGGTTTTAGTTTTGATCAGAATTTGCAAATACATGGTGAGAGAAGCCTTCTGCAGGATTAGTTTGATCTCGCCCAACTTGCAACAGACCCCAGGCTGCTCTCCACCGGCCAAGATACTCAATTAATTTTTTCCCCAAGTAATTTCATGAAAGCACAATACTGGCTCCAGTTCTGCTGAGCCAGCCAGATCTTGCACGTCACCTTCCCAGCTGCGTGGCAGCAGCTCCTGGAGAGCCTGGAGGATGCTGTTGGGGGTCACCCGCAGGCATGGGGGGGGCAGAAACCCCAGGGCTGGAGCCAAACAAAGGTTACCTGCGCTTTGTACCCAGAGCAGAGTCTGCCATGCAAGCAGCCTTGGATGACTGAGATTTTTGTGGGTTCGCAAGGCTTTCAAGCTTTAAGAAAAAAAAAAAAATCACCAAGTATTGTAAGAGCCAGCATCATTGCACTTGTAAGGAAATATGGAAGAACCTCCTGGAAACTGTTAACCTCCAGGATTGCTCAGCAATTTCATCATTTTAAGAAAGCCCAAATAAACGGCTATAATGCATTTCTCTCCATCCACAAGGATGAATTAACTCAGAGGACAATAGCTCTCAGCAGAGTAACATAAACATTTTTTTTGCTTCAATGCAAAAGTCCGGTTCTGACTCACGGAGTCACGGCAAACCATTGCAAAAAAGAAATCTGCTTATTGCTGTTGCTCGTACTTGGAGCTGACCCGATTCGGCACAGCCTGGGGTGCAGGGTGGTTTTATCTCACTCATGTCCCTCCTCCCTAGAATAGGGCTCTGCTGTTAAAGATTGGGGCGTGGTTTTATTTGAGGCTTCCTTAGGAGAAGACAGAAATGCCCATCACTGCCGAGAAGGCAGAGAGCACGGATCCCTTCACCCTGGCAAACGCAGCCCTGAATCTTCCCGCCAGACAGGACCAGAGCTCAGAGACGACCCAGGCTGGTTGGAAGTCCAGCACCAAGATTGGCCGAGGTCTCTTGCCTCTGCAGGATGCAACCCTTAAAGCCAGTCTGTTTTCATCACTGAGTGACAAGACTTTTAAATAAATAAATATCACTAAGTATTTCCAATGGAGGCTGCTGGTTTCACTCTCCCCGCCTCTCCCGCCCTTGGGGAATGGGTGTCGCTGGTTGCATGCACCAACCTCGCGGACCTGGCAGGGTCCCCAGTGCAATGTGAAGGAGCCCTGGGTGACCCCAGAAGCGGAGCGCCGTTTGTCCAACCCACAGCAGCCCTCCGAGCAAGGAAATCCTCCATCAAACCCAATCCGCGCAACCCACCATCCTGGGTGCCAGAGCAGAACATGACTTGGGGAACCTTCTTGACGCTGTCCTCCCAGCAAAAAACAGGAGGGCAGGGAGGGGAGCGGGGCTCAGACGGAGCGGCTCTGCCCTGGGGCTGGCGGCACCTGCCGAATCAGCGCCATAGTGGCATGGCATCTGCCGGGAAAGTGCTGGACTGGTTCCTTGCCAGATGGAAAATGGGAGGGTCGCAACGACAATGCAAAGAATCTCATACAAAATTAAGCCAAGTCAGGCTCAAGGCAAAGTGAGCTCTCCCCGCTACCAAAGCTGGGGAGGCTCACCTTACTAAAAAAAAAAAA
>VZSZ01008805.1:91474-138800 GCA_013398815.1 Ibidorhyncha struthersii
GGTGGGGGGTGGGGAGGTCCAAATTGCTGGGAGCAGCCTGGGCATAGCCGGGACTGCCTTCCCCACGAAGGCAGGGTTTTCCCACATCCCAGTTTTGGAGGGTTCAACGCAAATGCCAGATTTTGGCATTTGAAAATTCCCAAATAAAGGAAGAGGTCGGGGGGGTTTCTACCAGGAGAGTATAAGCGTCCTGAGCCGGAGGCAGGGACAAGGTTGCAAACCCTCTTGGTGTCTCTGCAGGGCTGTCCCCGTGGAGAGCATCCAGCCGCCGCGCGCTGGTGACGGGCTCCGGGCTGCGCACGGGGAGGGTGATGCTTGACTGAGTATCAAGGCTTAAACCCACCTCTGAAGTTGTCTAGAAAGGTCAACTCTTGGGAACCCCAGGAGCTACAAGCAGCATGACTGGTCCACCCTGGAGGCCAAGAGGTGCAGTGGGGATCCCTGTCTCCTCCCCCATCCATCATGCCTCAATGTATATCCATGTGGGCACAAATGACTTAATTTAAAGCCAGGAGTGACACGAGATGGCTGCTTGGTGTGAAATCCAAGATCCCAGGCAGCCAACAACCACACACCAAATCTCCTCCTGACAATGTTATTAGTTAGGTCCATTACAAAAACCTCTTGCTACCATCTCTAAAATCTTGCCAAGCTGGTTTGGAGCTATTCAAAATTCCCTTTGTCTTTTCAACTCCATTTTCCTGCTCTCAGTGTAGCCGGGACACACTTATTCAAAGCACGGCAACTTGCACTGGGCTGCACACATGCCTGTCTAAGTGTATTACACCTACTTTAAAATCTCTGCATTAGTTCCCTGTCAAAGCGAGGATTTAATTTCAAAGTGCTTTGACTTATATTCCAGCTCCTGACAGGCAGCAGCCCACCCTCACCTAGTCATTCATCTGGCTTTCACGTCCTTGCTGATTATCCCGGTTGAAAGCGGGATGCTGGCTGCTTTTGCCGGTGAATCGGAGGTTGTTGCTGTGAGCCCCGACTGGGTAATTCAGTGCAACTGGAGCTGATTAATCTGGCTCATCGTTCGAGACAAAGCCGTGGCCTTCCTCTGGCTTCTAATCGTGCTGGGTGTTGAGTGAAGTCGTCAGGAAGGCAAGAGCTAATTGAAAGGCTAAGGGGAATGAGAGGTTAGAGGGCCATGGCTGGGCTGGCAAGAGCCACGTGGGTCCATGGGAATATAATGGTTTTGGGCCTCAGATGTGTTATTCCCCCCACCCCAGGAAGAAACACCATAGAGTTCAACAGCAGCCAGAGGGGTGGGCATGGTCCCAGATTTCTGCACGGGTCCCCGGAGCACACTGGTTGGTGTGGACACCTGCAGCCTGAGGAGCATCCCTGGCAGAGATGTTCCTGATGCCAGGCCTGGTGGTGCTGCTGGCAGGCTCAGGGCACCCTGTGGGTCTTGTCAGGGCAGCCGTGATGGCAGGATGGTGCGGCAAGTGCCTGACATGAGCTGGAGGACCTCTGTGAGGTGCCATAGTATGATTTCCCAGGGCCCATCGTATAGGCCCCGTGTCCTCTGGGTGATGTGAGATGCTCCTCTGCCCAATGATGTCCCTTCCCAGCAGCTGGCTCCAGACTCGTGTCGCTGGCCCTGTGTCAAGTGCAGGTCAGGTGCGTCAAGGAGGTGTTTGGGATGGCAGATCCCCCGTCACTCTGCTCCTCATCCTGCTAGCAGCAGCGGAGGTTGCCAGCCACTTGGCCCCAGCACCCCTGGAGATGCCTCCCACTGGGTGTCCTCCCTCCTCCCTTTCACTTCCCACCTTCTGCCGGCAGCACGCCTTCCTCCATGCCTCTCCTGGGCGAGGAGTTGCAGAACATGTCCCCCTGCTTCCGCAGCAAATTCAGGCCACCATCTCCAGCGTAGCAGGTAGAGCAGAGGGGAACATCCCAACTTACCCAGCAGGATGGGGGCTACATACAGAAGGCATGAATGCCGGGCCATTCGCAGCTGTCACAGCGCGGGATCACATCCACGGGATGTGTTGGGGCTCCGGGGGTGTCCATGGGCTGAGGGTGGGAGCCCCATGCTGGAGGGAAGGCAGATGCAGACACATCTGGAGTGAGTCACCCTGAAGGGAAGTGCAGCGCGAGCTGTCTGCGGAGATGATAACAGCGTAGCAGGGCAGGAGGGGTGTTTATTTTACAGCCTCTGCGTTGGAGGAGATGATGAGTGTGAACGGACAGGACGTGGAAACGGGCACTCAAGAGGAGAAGGTCGTCCCTTGGCCCTTTCAAAGATGCCCATGAAACACTGCTCAGTCGTTACCTGCAGACTAGGCGCTTTCTGCAAGCTGGAAGGCCCAGATCCAGTAGAGCATTTAGGGATGTACCAGGTCTCCTGGCGCTGTGCATCGGTGCAGAGCATCCTGCATCATGTGGCCCCTCCTTTGCCACCCTCTCAGGACAGCAGCCGGGGGTGAAGAGCCCTTGTCATCCCTGGTGTGGCTTGGGGCTCGGCGCCTGCTGACGACCCCAGTGCTGCAGGACATCGCTCTTTATTCTGGCTGTGCGTGGCTTTAATGAACATCAAAACCCCATTAGATAAGAAGGCTCCCTTTGATATGTAAATATTTCAGTGGATGGGAAGAGGAATAAAATGGACCTGAGGAGTGTTTCATAGGCTTGCCTAGGTGCTTCTTTGCTCAAAGGCTGCAGAGAAATTACCATTGCCATCTCACAGGCGAGGAGAAGGTCCCGCGGTGGTGGCAGGATGGGTGTTTCCAACTCTGAGACCAGCGTGAAAGCACAGCGCTTGCAAAGGTCCGTGCAAAGGTGTAGCCAGACTCTGGATTTAAGTGATGTAAATACAACTATGTCAAAGAGTAAGTGCAGGCAGGTAGCACTCTTGCTCAATTCTTGGATCTGACCAGTGCTGTTTAGTCATAGAGGTCGTGGGAGATATTTTACAGGTTCTTTTCAGCTTTCTGATGCCCCTGGGGCTTACCAAATGCGGTTGAAAGCGGGGCAATCAGCAGTCTGGACGGGGGGGTCTCAGCCATGCGACAGGACAAAGAGCTGCAAGAAAGAGGGAGGCAAAACTCATGGGTGAATCTGAGGCTGTGGGGGTTGACGCTGAATAGAAAAAAAATCTGTTTCGAACTTAATGGAACATAAATATCAGACACTTAGCAACAGTACATGTATTAATCCTGTCCTAGAGAAAGGAGAAGCTGTTCTGAGAGCCTCCATACCAGAAAAACACAGGACAATTGTACTCCTTTATAGAAACCTGTGGTTTTTCTGATGAAATTTATTTCAAACTATCCAAACATTTCAGAGCGGCGCTGATGACTGCTCAGAGAAGGTGCTGTATAGGAGTGCAGTTCACAAACAGAAGCAGCTTTGCAAAGATGAAAATTGCTCTGACAAAAGAACTGTGTCCAGTGCATTATAAACAGAATGCGAGCGGTTGCCATAACCCGTGCTCACCTGGTCGACTAAACACAACGTGATGGTCACTGGAAAATCAAGACGGTCCTTTTTCTGCCGCAGCAGGAAGCCTTCAGCTCTATGCGGGCTGCAGAGCACTTCAGCGCGTGTGTGTGCTTGGGGATGTGCATTTATTTGTGTGAGTCTTCAGAGACCACAGGCTCAGACATTCAGCCCTAAGAAATCTGCTGTGACATCAGCTGAAATCCGGCACCAAGGCTGGAAAACTTCACTCCTCTGAGTTTACTGTCAAATGTGGCATTGGAAAAAAAAAGTGGAGTGGCTTGGGAGTTAAGGTCTTTGCTTTTGAGTGTTGTCTCTGAACACACCATGAAAGTCTCTCTGGGAAAAATGAGTGTCCATGGCAAATTTGTGGGTGCTGTCCATGCAGGAACTTAAGAGCATCGCTGAATATGGAGAAGGCTTTCAAACCACACCATTGCAGAAAGAGCCAAGTCTTCCACCAGCCAAATATGTCCTTTTTTCCCAGGGCTGTGAATGAATTGACCCCTGGCTTGTACTATCTTCAAAGGAGATTGTATCACGATTCCATGCGCTGGGGTTTAAAATATATCACAACTGACTTCACCACTCACCCGGGTACCGTCCAAACCAAACAGATTGTAGCACTGCTGAAACAAATCTTGATCCAGGTGCCGGACAAGTGGTCATAAATGGCGCTGCACGTGCAGTGAGCGAGCGCTGGAGTGACAGCCAGCTACTGCAACCTTTGCCCTACTCACCCTGCCCAGGGAGAAAATGAGATTGCAGGCTGGTCAGATACATAACACCCCGACCGACTCCTCTTCAGTGCTTATTATACCTCCAGGCATTCAGGAGCACTGAGACTTCACCCCCTGTGGTGGGAGCTGGGGGGGGTGCCACGCTTAGCTGAGCAGGGTGGGAGAAGGCATGGTGGCCACCAGGATTCCAAAGGGTCTTCCAGGCTGGTGGTGGCCAAGAAAGGACTGGGCAGGGATGAACACCTCTGACCATTTGTGACTTGTGGCGGAGTTGTTTTCACATTGCAGGTAAGACTTACTCCCACACCAGGTGGTTTTACCAATGGCAAAGTGCTCGCCTTAAGTGATGTCCACATCTCTCTTTCCGTTTGTGACTGTTTTCAAGGCAGGTTGTGGGGACGTCTTGCTCCAGCTCTCTCCTGCTGCCACCCAACCTGTTAGTGCTCTTGCTAGTGTGGTTTTGGCCAAGCCAACTTGCACCCCGCCAGGCAGTGGCCAAGCAAAGTTCAAGGGAGGTCTTGTCCCAAGGAATGGCAGTCTTGTTTTAGGCTTAGCTATATCTAAACCAGTGAGGTTTAGATTGGATATTAGGAAAAATTTCTTCACCAAAAGGGTTATCGAACATTGGAACAGGCTGCCCAGGGAAGTAGTGGAGTTCCTGTCCATGGAGGTATTTAAAAGCTGGGTAGACATGGTGCTCAGAGACATGGTTTAGTGGTAACTTGGCAGTGTTGGGTTAATGGTTGGACTCAATGACCTTAAAGGTCCCTTCCAACCTAGAGGATTCTATGATTCTGTGATTCTATATGGTCCCTAGCAAGTCCATACCATCTAACCCTCTGTACCACCACTCCCTGTACTGTTTTGCTTAGTCATGCAGATGTAGCCTTCTGGGGATCAAACCCAGAGGTGGGAAGGAACAGAAGAAAATCAAGGAAAAGAGAGATGCTGACTGGGATATTGGGTCCACTGGTGGTGAATAAAATGCTGCGGAAGAAAATCCTCTAAATCTCAGTCAGCAAGAAAAACTGCATGCTAGGGCCTGGAAAGAGCTTCCAAGCTTCCTCCTGGGACAAGAGCAGAGACAAGTCAGCTTGTCTGTGCTGGTGGAGAAGTCCAGGATCAAAGTCCTCTGCTGCGTCTTGCCCAAGGTGTCTGCCTTCTCCATGCATAAATTCCCCCTATTTTCTTCAGCAAAGAGGCTGTGGATCTGCTTTGGCAAAGCTCTTTGAAGGCTGCATGGAGTATCAGTAAGGAACAGAGTTTTTTCTACCTTTGTCTATCAGACAAGTGACAAGACACTGGCCTTACGGCAGAGCATGGCTATGTTTGGAGGATATCAACCTTCCCTGAGTGGGGAATGTTTTAAATGAGGACAGCATTTCCTCTCCACACCCATCTCCAGGAGGTCCTAATGTTTGTGCTGAACCATCTGTTCTGTTGGCTTAAGGTACAATCTTCATCCACAAAGTGGAGGAAACAGGAACCTGAGATCTTCTGGAGAGCTGGTCCTTTGCTGAATGGGGCATCTCAGATGCACATGGAGCAAAGCGTTGGCTGTGGCTTTACAACTTCTTCATGCTGGTGGCTGATGAAGGCGCGTGGCTGGGGCTTTGTCTCCTAGTTGGGAGGAAGATGCAGGGCTGGGTTTTGGGAGATAACCAAGGAACAGGTTCCTGCACTCAGACCCCACTTTGCCTGCTCCTTTGCCAAAATGCAATTTTTGATCTAATCTGATTCCCTATCTGAATCCTCATTTCTCCTGAAACACATCAGGAATGCTGCTCACATAGCGATGTTGGGCTGTCGGGCTCTTCAACTTAATTTTCTCTTGTAGCAGGAAACTTCTTATTTTAAGTAATGTTCTTTTCAGAAATGACTAATTAAACAACAGAACAGGAAATGTTAGAGACAGTAAAATCCCCTCAGCTGTCCAGCGCATTTCTACGTAAATATGGTGGTAAAATGATGAAAACAAAACTTTTTGGGGACAAAGGCGAGCAAGAGACCTGGTGACGCAGCACTGAAAAATCTACACTTTGTTATAATAAAGTGAAACCACTGTGTTTATCCTGTGCCTTGGAGGATTTGGCGCAATTATTCTTAGGAAGGGAGGGAAGCCACATAGAAATCAGAATAGTCCAGATTTTTGCTAAAATATTTGTACAAATCAGGTTATTCAGCTACAGCAAAGGACTTCTTTGGGGCTGTTGCTTCTGAAATTATCCTGCAAAACTGGAAGGACCGTAAATGCTTGGCTTTAATAGCTAGCTACATACAATGCAAACCTAATCAGTGAAGCTTGAAATGTCTGTGGCAGGGAAGAAAGGCAGAGTTTCATGGACCTACAGAGGTGTACAGAAGACTGGACAAAAAAAGCCACCTAACGCACATGGAGGAAGGCTGATCTCCTGTCTTCTAAAAGTCACTTTTGTTGTCAGAGACAATGGGGGGAATTTTGTGTGCTGACACGGGCTGCCTTTCGCCTGGGTTGGCTGTGAAGGCTGGGAGGGGCCGTGGCATGGGACCCCCCCTTACACCCAACCTCCCCTGGGGTGTTCGGGCAGCCTCCTGCCCCCCGACTCCCACCCAGGCTGCGCGGCTGTGGGGCAGGGACCCAGCAGAAACCATCCCAACAATCTGGGGAAGAATTAGGGTCGTGCTGTCTAACTTTCGGTTTTGCCTCCAGCAAAGGCTAAAAATGTTCCACATCACTTAGAGGTGTCAGGTTATTTAGCCGTAGGCTGGGAACAGCCCTCAGAACATCTCGGTTACACATTACCCTGAATATCTCAGCAAATTACTTGCAGCTAATTGAAATAAAGGAAACGCAGTTGCACGGTTTACCCGGTGGACTGTATATAGCAACGCAACCACTGCATTTTGCATTGATCATAAATCAGGATTTATTATCCCACCTGGCAAATATTGACTTCATTTTTTTTTTTTCTCGGTCGGTACTTCCTTCTCACGTCAATATAGCAGTGTTCATCCCAACTAAAGTCAATAGTTTCTTATTAACATTTCAGCTGTAGAAGTGCAGAGCCTGTGAATCGTCCTAGACGTTCCCCAGAATCCCAAAACCTCTGGTCAGTGGTTTTCAACCTGCTTCGGTTTGCTGAGTCTGAAAAGTTTTCCCGTGGCAATGCAGCCCCTTCTAAAGCAACTTAACTGTACTGATAACAGGCTCCAGGTTGATGAGTTACTTTCTGTGGACCCCGCATAAGTAGGGATTTGCGAATCAGTGGTTCAAAAGTGCAGATCCGAGAGATACATGGGAGACAGTCTATCAGTTAGATGTGAATCGTTTCACATGTTGAATTCAGAGAGGTTCCTGAGTCGTGGGACAGATGTGTGCCAGAAAACCTCCTAACAGAAATCACCAAGAATGGGTCTGTTGAGGTGAGCAACGGCTGTGGGTGCTTGCGTATGTTTGACCTATGAATACGGATATATATATGTTTATTTTGATTGGTGAGTTCAGCTTGAAGTCAGGAAAACGTTGCATGGGTCAGGGGATGGGCAATCAGTCCCGCACTGGCCATGCTGCATCCATCGCCAGTCCCCTGTTCATGGCAAAGCTCCTGGGAACAACGTGGTGGCTGCAGCATGGGGAGCCTGGCCAGCCGAGTCTGCAGCACTGGGATTTCTCTAAGCAGAACAAAGAGATAGGTCATAAATACCGCAGAGCCAGGGAAACAGGGGAAATGCAGAGGGGCTCAGACACAGGAAATTTGGGGAGGAGACGGGATCAGAAAGGCACATGTTCACAGTCTCACTCAGGTTAGTGGGAAAGAATGAAATGGCTGGAGGAAAGAGAAGGGAAACTCCACTTGTTTGGGGGACAGGCCACGGGCAGGTGGAAGAAGCCAGGACACCTTGGAGAAGGCTAAATAGCAAGTGGAGAGGAGATTAAAAATGATGGATTGTGGTGTTCTTGTGCCTGTGTTTCTTGTACTCAGTAACCGGGTGTGATGGATAGTGGAGCAACATCTTGTCTCCCTGATGAGGGGAGCTGCACCTCCAGAGTAACTCCTGGGGGGCTTCTGGGCAAAGGCCAGTGAACAGATGGCTGTTGGGGGTGGGTGAGGAGGAGCTAAGCACTGTTTCTAGGGTTGCTAGACCCAATGTCCATCAGAGGCGTAGCACTTGGGCTTTGTGCCCTGGACACATGAAGACCGCTGTGGGCTACCAGGATTGCAAAGTGTCCAAGCCATAGGGTGGACCACTGAGTGCTGAGATGCAGGAGCCCTACCAGGATGGCGTTAATGAGGCAGACACAGAACAGTGCTCTGGGGCTACCTACCAGGAACGCACTGACAGAGGTGCTCTTGAGGCACAGCTGATGGGGAAGAGATGCCAGGAGCAGGAAGACACAGCACAGAAACCCAGCAGTGGAGATGGAGGATGTGGGGCTTCCCATCACTGCTGGGTGTCTGGGTAAGCAGTGCCTCAGAGAAGAGGGATGTTATGGGTACAAGCGCTCCCTAACACAGGTATTTTCTGAGGCAGATGCTCAACATCAAGGGAAACGTCCTAGGTCAAGGCTCTCCAGGGAGTAAGCAACCTGGAGACTGAAGCTGAGAGGTTGGCCATGTTCCTTCTCCCAAGGGTTTCTTCAGTGTCCTCTAACTTTGGACCCCAGAGGGTTCCTTCTCCCCATGGGCCCCTATTCCTCCCTTGGGGAGCGAGGAATAGCAGAACCCATGGGGGGAAGGAAGGTCTTGGGGATGCTGAGGTTTTGGGTGGATATGCCATGCTGAGATGTGTAATACACTACGGTGGTCTCTGAAACACCTGAGAGCCTGGAGGGCATCGTTGGCCTGCTGGACCCCTTTGAGATCCTCAGACAGGTCCTTTGCTGTGATTTTCAGGGTGCATCATCCTGCAGAGGACAAATACCGAGCACACTGTGGGGAGCTCATGCATGGCAGTCCACCACAAAGGATTCAACACATCTTCCTTAAGTGTAACCAGCTGAAAAATGGGTGTCAACTGTAAGATAATCAGCCAGGGTCCCTTCTCAATCTGTGGAGAAATGCTGGCCTGTCCAGTGGGTGTTCACCCCATCTCTCCCCAGTGGGTCATTCTCGCAGAGCCTGTAGCAATGCTTGGCAAAGCTGTAGAGAAGCCCATGTAAGTCCTCAAAACTGGACTTTTCTTTGGGTGAGATGAATTCATCCCTGGCAGCCCATGTGAGGAGGACTCAAAAATGAAATTTGTGACCCGCTTGCTGATTTGAGGCATTTTCCCTGGGTGTCTCTGAAGGGGAAATTACAGCAGAAAGTCAGGCTACCCAGGCCCACAGAGCTGCTGTCACAGATGCCAGAATTCATAAGTGCAGTCATGGGTGACTCAAGGGTCTCAAAGGACTCCTGGTTGTAAATGCTGACATTGATCTATGGGTCATCTTCCATCCTAGAAACACTGTACAAAGTGACAGACTTATACAGCCCAAAAATGTTGCATGATTCAGGAAATACCTTGGTGTATGTCTGGCATCGAGGGAAAGCCAAAGGGAAGATGTTTAACCATCTCTCTGGCTTTCTACCAAGCTGAGATGAGCAGTACAGAGTGGCCAGTGTGCATGGACTCAGGCCTGCTGAAATGAGTAGAAAAATACACAAAAGTTTTCATTTTTATTTTTTTCCTTCTCTAAGTGCATTTTTTTTGGGTGTACTTCATTTTTCAGATTACTGATTTCTTTCACTTGGGCAAATTCCTTGCTTTCAAGAAAATTGGGAAATATTTAGAGCACTGATCTCCAGAGGTGCAGGAGATGATGGCAAGAGCCTCACAGTGAATGCTAGCAGAGCCTGCAGTAGTCACAGCATCCTTTTCCGTGGACAGTTTCATGCTAAAGAGAGGCGCGTCATTTGGGGACCCCAATTTAGAAAGACATTGAAACACATTTTCGTCACATACACTTCTAAGCATCTGGCCCATCCCAGCCTGCTCAGCAGATTCCCATGGTGTCCCATCATCTCTTAGATCTCTTATGGTCACCTGTTTAGCACTGTTTCAAACTCAAGAGTGGGTCTTTCCTCCCACCATGCTGACTCAACACAGTTCTGCTCTCTTGAACAAACCAGGGCAGTTTGCATTGCTTACTCTACCAGTATGTATGGAAACACGAAGCTGTGAAACAATTACGGTTGCTTAAGAGAAAGCCAGCAAAACAAACACTAAATGTTTAGGAAAGCAGGAGCAGCTATTGTCCCATGGCGCACATAGCTAAGAGGGAGCCTGACCTACTGTTTTTCAGGACTAAACACAATCTTCAGCCATAAATGCAGCAAGGAAACAAATTTCAATCCTGCCTTGTGGTGATACTATGGATGGGGAGAACATGAAACCAGAATCGTTGAGGAACTCCCAGTCAACAGTGATGCAGAATGCTGCATCCTAGTTGTGGTGAGGAAGCATCTTGCTAGCTTTGCAGCCTGAATGGCCATAATTCATCTTTTCATCTGCAGGCAGCAGCTGCCAGAAGTGAATTCCACCTAATCTTCCCCACCCTCTCAAAAAAAAACCCCTTTATATGAGGCAGGGGGGCTGTTACAAATTCTGGTAGCTGTGACTGGCTGTAACATTGTTCTGCTTGGCCAAACCATCCTCTAGCCCTTGCTAGTCCAGCCACTGGAGAGGTCTGGGGGCCTGGGAACGTCCTGCTTGCCTTGATGGACCAGCCCTTCCCTACAGGAAAATCTTGCCCTGCCATTGCCGACGGAGGCTGGCACTTGATACGGAGCAGCAGCAGCACTTTTTCTTGGAGGTCCTCATTGTGCATCACAGGTTTGACCATTCTGCCACCCAGCACAGGACCACCGAGGAATCATGGAGGTGTGAATTCGTGGTGACCACGCCAAGCGTGAGCACATCTGGTTCACTGTGGTGGCTGGGAGCGTGCTGTCTGGGACACGCCACTAGAGGGGGACACAGCCACGTGTAACGAGTCGTGGCCACTGGCCACGAGTGTGGACCTGTGGGGCAGACTCAGTGGCCCAGTGACCGAGTGGCCAGTGTGAGCCGTTGCCATCTTGGACCTTCTGGACCTCGACTGACCGTGATGCTTACAGCCAGCTCATACTCAGCCACAGGAAGGCAACGTGCATGTAAAATTCTCTGACCCTTTGGTTGATGGTGAAGCCAATGGTTGTAGTGTGGAATGCGGTGGACTTCACTCTTCGCTCTTCCCACTCATCATTGGTATGACTCCAGAGGCTGGCTGGCATTTCCCAGGTCTGAAAAACCTGGAAGCCCTGCATTGGGTCCACTCAGAGTGTGGAGTGGGCATGGTGGGATGTCACCTGTGGGGAAGACCCAAAAATGACTCAATGGAGAGGAAGAGTTTCGAGAGCTTTCCACTTTATCTTTGCCTTTACTGTGGCATCTCTTTAAAAAGAGATCACTAATTTGGGATAACCAGGCTATGTGCATGCCTGTTATCACGACCTGTGGCCTCCTGCTTCTCTTTCTCTACGGACCTTTTCTTGGGGACTCTTAGCTGCAGTGACTTCTGATGATATAGCTGGTTTGATCTTGGATGTACATTACAGGGTTTCAGAGGTACCTAAAGGAGGATGGGACATGATTTCTACTAAATTGTAATGGGATCAATGCTTTATTCTTCAACCAACTTTGAAAGCTACAGTTTCGTGGATAAAATTCCCCCCAAAAGGGCTATACCTGGGCACGAAGGATGCTGCTGATCTTCTGGTCATCTGGAAGTGAGGCAACTGCATGGCTGCAGGGTCCATCTGCCAAGTGAAGCCAGAGATGTGATGCCCAGCTATAGATGTGTGGTGGAGAGAGGACCATGGTGTTCAGAGAGGAATGTAGGGTCCAACCATGGCATTTGATGCCCCAGGTGCATTTCACATGCTCATTCAGCACAAGTGATGCCTGAGGATAGGGTGAGGAGGAATGTCTCTCCCAGGTACTTGTGAGTGTCATTGGGGCGCATGTGGCTTTGGTGACCTCCCATTGTATGCCTGGAGTATGGACATGGGTGGTTGTGGGTCTTGCAGAGCATGTGTGCGTATGTTTGGATGGGATCAACTGACTCCATGGCATGTGTCCAGAGGTGGCATTTCATGTTTCCAGCTCTGGAGCCCCCAAAATAGGAAAGACATGGACCTGTTGGAGCGGGGCCAGAGGAGGCCATAAAGATGATAAGAGGGCTGGAGCACCTCTGCTGTGAGGACAGGCTGAGAGAGTTGGGGGTGTTCAGCCTGGAGAAGAGAAGGCTCTGGGGAGACCTTATAGTGGCCTTCCAGTACCGAAAGGTACAGGAAGGCTGGGGAGGGACTTTTTACAAGCGCATGTAGTGATAGGATGAGGGGGAATGGCTTAAACTCAAAGAGGGGAGATTTAGATGAGATATTAGGAAGAAATTCTTGACTGTGAGGGTGGTGAGCCCCTGGCGCAGGTTGCCCAGAGAAGCTGTGGCTGCCCCATCCCTGGAGGTGTTCAAGGCCAGGTTGGACGGGGCTTGGAGCAACCTGGACTGGGGGGAGGTGTCCCTGCCCATGGCAGCAGGTTTGGAACTTCAAGGTCCATTCCAACCCTAACTATTCTATGATTCTGTGATTCTATGATTCTATGTGGCGTATCTGGGCTCATGCACCATCTATCTCATCCTCAGCAGACCACATAAAAGGTCTGATGAAGGTGCTTGATATAAAATTGAACAATTCCCTGCAAGTGAGGGGTGATGGATGGGGATCCCGGTACCTGCAGGTGGATGCAAATATGCAGAAACTCAGCAGAGACGTCTAGGGAAGGTCAGAGTCTCTGCATCAACATGTCCCATGGTTATGTTTTTCTCTGGACAAAACTTAGCCTGTTACAAGAAGCAGTGGTCCACGCAGTTTGATTGACAGCTCATGATTTTGTCAAAAAACATGCAAAACACCATATTTTCCTTAAATGTTCTTCAATCAGCCACAGAAGTTTTGTTTTTCATCTGAAGGCAAAAATGACTTAAAATTTAAACTAGAGTAAATGAATTTAAACTGGTGGCAATTCCCAGCAGATAATAAGTGAAATTACTTTGCATTGTGTTAGCTAATTTGCTGAATCTTATAGTCATTTCTCCTGCTCAAATAGTAGGTATTTTATTTACTAGATTTATTGCTAACTGAAACCCTCCATAGCAGTGAAATTACTTAGGATTTCTTTATTATAAATTATTACGATTTTCTGCAATTGATTGCACAATGAATAGCTCTTTTTATCACTCCAGAGAAATGTAGGGATGGGATTTCATGCCATTAATTTTTATGGGAATTCAATGTCAGGGCTCCTCAGGGAGCTTTGAAAATCACAGCCCTTAATTTTTAATTTTCAGCCCTTATAAACAATGCTATTTATTTGGGTGTGCCTGTGAGCTGAGGGCCAGTCAAACATCGGTTCTTCGTAGGCCCTGCCAAACGCCGGATCCTTCTGAGTTTATTATTTTAATATGTAGTTACAGGGGAAGAGCTGAGTGCTGATGCACAACCCGATCCTGTGCTGTCCTTCCCCTGGTTCCTCATCCTGCTTTGATGCATTTGGCCAAGGACCCACGCCTGGACCTATATAAGGGATCAGAGATGCGGCATGTAAGAGCCAAAAGGGTAGTTTTGGGAGAAGAATTTGCTCCTGTTAGGTCAAGTCTGGCCACCTGGGCACCAACAGCAACTGCAGGGGCTTGGAGGAGCCAGACTGGCTTTTGGAGGAGTCTGTGGCCATGGTGGTCCCTGGGAGTCTCCAAGCTCACAAGCCCAGCTGCACTAGGCTGATCCTCAGGACTTGGGAGCTGCTAAGAAAATCAGTAGGGAAACATCTCTTTGGCTGTCCCAGAGAGGGCCTAGGAGGCAGGAGAAGTTGGGGAAGGTCTCCCTGCAGTGTTTGGTCCTGTGGAGATTATGTGGGTTCAGTCTTTGTCATCTGCAGCCAAGATCAGAGCTGGGACCCCATGCCTGAAAAATACCTGCAGCTTTGGAAATGGGAACCCGTACTGTGATCTTCACCCTTCTCAAGAGAAATGGCATTAAATCCCATGTTTTGCCTCAGGGGACAGGCATCCGCCCAGAAGTGTCTCGAGCGGCTCCCACTGCTATGACCTTATTGCCCTGACTCACATCTTCCTGGCCTGGCTTCTCCTCTCACTCCCTGCCTGCGCTACCCGCCTGCTGGCAGGGTGCTGGGAGCCCTGCGGCTGCCGGCACCTCCCTCCGCAGTCCCGGGTGATAGGACCCATTACACAGCCTGGCACCACCTTTGCCGTGCTGCCGTCCGTCAGCTGAAGAGCAAATCCACCCCACGCTGTTGCTTGTAGCCAGCCCAGCAGCTCTCATCCTCTGCAGGAGCTCTGCGGCTCCGGGCAAACCCAGACGTGGTTGTACCCAAGTAGTGCCCATGGGTTAAATTCAATTGGAAAGATTGGGAAGGTCACAAAAAAAAAAAAAAAAGCTGGGTAAAAACCACCATTATCCCATGTCCATCAAAAGCAAAGCCCTGGGATGCGAGTTGTCTCCTCTCCTTTGTCTGCAGCCGGTGGTTCACCACTCCAACTGCTGTGCCAAGAGGACAATTTGCAGTGCCCACTGTTTTTGGTGGGGTTAATGGGGTTCCTCATCCCACTGAGAGCCAGCCCTGGATGATGGGGGGTAACTTGCAAGGAGAGGCTGGAAAATCCCAGCATCCGAGGCTGGGAGGCAGTGGGATGCAGGGACCCAATCCTTGGCCAGTCCTGTCTTATTGCAAGGGGCATGTTGCTCTGGGACTTTGGATGGCAATGAAAGACTGGGACTTTGGAGGACTCTGTGACTTTCTTGCAATGATGGGGAACGGGGAAAAGAGTTTGCAAGTGAGGGGAGGCACTTGCCCAAACAAGGGAATCTCACTTGACTTGGAGGCAGCATCCTTGTTGATCCTCGGTGGCCCATCAGTTGATGGTGGTCCATTAGCTCATACCTGGCTGTGGCATGCAACGCTGAGGTTCTGCTTGGCTGGGCTGATGAGGTCTGGTACCCAAGGGGGGCTTTAAGGACTGGGCAGCCCTGAGCACCTCCCATCACCATGCACCCCTCTGTGCATGGCGGTCTCAGGTGGGAGACTCTTTGGTGACCCCTTACTGCCAGGTGAGCCCTTGTTTGTGCAGTTGCCCGGCGGATGAGATATATTTATAGCTGTTGTTAAATCATAGCCGTGCAGCTGAGGGACTGGGCCGCTTCCAAGGGCTGCTCACGCCGATCTGGCGGGGGATGGAGGCAGGTTACATATTTACACATTAGTTTAAAATGTGGATTCTTTCCCCTGGGGGCCCAGAATGGCTCATAGGCAGCTGCTCCAGCCATCAGCTCAGCTCGTATTTATTTGTGTTTTTCAAACATTTAGTCAGTATTTACACAATAGACGCAATATTAGTAATATCTGCAATAATTTATATGATACCAAATGGGATTTCTCACGGCCAATGGGCTGCCTGGGGACTTGGCCCCTGCTCCCTGTTAAAAGCTCAAAAAAGTACAAATTAACAAGCCGTAAAATAATGTCTTCATAAAAGAACAGGGGAAAAAAGGCCAGATCCTGGGAGGCGCTGAGTGATCGTGACAGCCCTGAGGGCTGCTGGGGATGGAGGGTGCTCAACACCTGTGCAAATCAGGGCTCAGCTGCCCTGCAAGGAGGAGGAAGGGTCCTACGTGGCTCTCCCGGCGTACACATCGGCATTCTTCCGTGCCACGGTGGGAACTGGAGCAAACTTACGGCTGGGTGTTGTTGGCAGCAGGGGAATCGCTCTGCCCTCCAGACAGTGGCTGGAGACCGCATGCCACCAGAGTGGAAAGCTCCTGGCTTCCCCATCTCCCACTTCTGCAGGTGAGAGGAGGTGAGGGGAGGCAGGTAAGCTTTGGGACAGGGACAGACTGGCGGCATGTGCCAGGAGCAATGCCCAGGAGGGAAACCAGTGCACATCCATCATCTCCATGGCTGGACCCTGCTTCCACCCTGGTTCTCTGGGCACGGTGCTGCTGCAGAGACCAATAAAGTGACCACCGCACCTCGGGGGCACATTTCCCTGCGAGACAGACGAAAATGAGAATGTATGGAGAACACCGTAATGCAGGCCAATGTTTTCCCATCCTGCTCCTGAAAAAACAGAAATGGAAGCATTGCAGGGAGGGGGCTGGGGTCCAGGCTTGCTTTCAGTTTATTCATGAACTTTTGGGTCATCTGTGAGAAAAAGCTGTTTTGCCAAACCCCGATGTTGTGGCTCAACTTAACATCAGACCCCCTTTCTGTTTCCTGGGTATGTTCATCCTGGGAAAAGTGGTTCCCCAGCCTCTATCTTCTCTAGCATGCGCTTTCCTCTGCAAGGGTGCCCCTTCACCGAGCATCCTTCCCTGTGCTTCCAGCAGATGTGTGGCACCATGATCCAAGGGGCAAGGCTGCAAGCAGCTCTTGCAGGCTCCCACGTCTTCATGCAACATTGCAAAGACCTAGTGGATCACTCTTGCTTCTCTGGAGCCCATGCAAAGTCCCCGACCTGTGCTAGCTGCAGATCAGCGTGTGAATACAGGGGAATAAGGGCATCCTATGCTCTCCAGTGCTGCTGGTGCCACTACCTCAGAGGCTGCCCCCACCACCTTGCGCCCTGCGGCCAGCGACATTAGACCAAAGGTTACTTTCTGCTGCTGAAATTCTCCTGGCACTGCTCCATCTCCCCCTGTGCACCCTGGGGACAGCTCAGCCCCACTCCTTTCATGTCCTCCGTGCTGCAGCCCCCGCAGTGATCACACACTGCTGCTCACGGGCTGATGGGGGGCTCTGGGGAGGGTTGGAGAAATAAGCCTTTGGCATCCGTGCTGCTTTCTTTTCCCTTTGCATCTCCCCTCCCACCCTCTCCTGATGCCAGGGAACGTCGCCATTTCATCTGTGTCATCCACAGCCATTCTGGCCATCACAGCCCACCCCATGGACGTCACCCCATGCTGGTCCGAGGGGTTTTCCTCCTCCTCCTCCATCTCCTGCTCCTGCCTTTTGGCCAGGGGTATGAACCGCCTGCAGTGGCGTGGGTCAGGGTGATGGTGGCCTAAGATGATGGCATGTGGAGGTGGTGGCAAATGTTTGGGGATGCAGGGTGGGGTCTTGCAGCATAACGTAACTGCAGGGCACATGGTCCAGGGGGGCCGGGAGTGTGAGGAGGCATGTGTTGTATTTCAAGCAGCTCCACACTGTCTCTGCCTCTGCAGCCACTTGCCATATTCAAACCAGATGCAATATCCGCTTGTCAGCAGCGTGGCGTGCATGGGGGGATTTCATTCATATGTTTTGGACCTATCCCAAGCCAAACAAATGATGGAAAGGCGCAATTAACCCAATCTCATATCTAATCCGCTCTGAGTGCCTCTCTGTCCTGGGCTCTGCCTGCTCCACATGGTGGTGACTTGCCTCCAGATATGTGTGAGGAGACATCGGACACTTGGCCAATAAAGGAAATGACCGGATTTGGAAATGGGGGATTGGTGCTGGTGCTGCTGCTGCTGGGGTAGGCTGAGCCTGAAGCAAAGGTCACACAGCAGCCTTGTACCAGCATATGGATGGGGAAGGTTTGACACAAGGCTGAGATCATGAGTGGGAAGGGACCAGGTCACACACACCACCATCTCCAAGACCACAGTGATGGCTGTGGGACATGAGACTAGGGACGGAGAAGTGTTCTGCAGAGAGCAGGAGGTCCGAGGTCCTTGGTGAACTATGGCAGGTCCAAGGTGATCCTGCCAAGAGGCTCTGGATGGTCTTGTGTGGACTTCCCAGCCCTGTTCACCACGTATGTGAGAGGGAGGAGAAATGTGCCCGTTTCCGCCAACCACTCTGCTTTGTTCAGGGCTGACTCCACAGGGCTGTCAGATGTCCCCAAGACTGAGCTGTTCTGTGAATACTTTCTGGCCTGGTCACACCACTTCCCCTTTTCACGTCCCTCTTGCTGTGAGCCACTTGGGTATTCTAACTTGGCCAGCACCCGGCAGGAGCACCCTTCCAAAAAGAGCTTTAGGCAGACCCATAGCCTTTGCTTTCTCTTCAATGTGGTGCAGGAGAGAGGAAAAGCTCTTGTACACCTCTTGAATGGCCCTTCTGACAAGGGATGTCTTCTAAATGCAAACTCCCTTCCCAGTTTTCCAGCTTTCTATCTCTTTGTTTAGAATTATCTGAGAGGGCTTTGAGCTCTGAGTCTGAGTCCATCTGACTCACATGAGTTATCCTGGGGGACGCAAAGGGTGCTCCTGGGGCTCACGAGCATCCCCGTGGGAGAGATTGCATGAAGAAGCTGTCTGTGGTGCTGTGGAGGCAGCCCAGTGGAAACACACCCGGGGGCATCACTGGCTTCCTCCCTACCTCAGATGGTTCTTGCTCCATCTTGGGTGAACTCCAGGCCTTGGGGAAATACTGCCTCTGCTCAGGTCCTAGGGAAGGTGCCTGGATTTGGGATTTGCAGGCGGGGAGGGGGATTTGGCATTCTGATGGGTTGGGCTTGCCAGCTCAGAAACAGCTCAAATCTTGCAGCACAAAGTTTCCAAGCTGCTGTCAGAGCTCAGAGAACCTCCTGACTTGGTGCACGGATGCCCGGCATCACAGGGCCCTAGGTCATGGGAAGACCTTTCTCATCCAGCCCTGCTCATGATAGGAAACCATATAATTGTGGACAAGAGATAGAAGGGATGACAGGAAAGCACATCACTGGGAAATGGACCCAGGAAGGTCACCGATCCATCATCCATCCTGATTCCATCTTCACCTACTGCTTGCCTCTCGTAGCGCTAGGCATGCCCCTGTCCCACCCCCTCTGCCTACACCTGCAATGACAAATCTCCATCTTTTCCTGCAGGCCGTCTTCATCTGGCTCCATCCCATGTGACCCTGTTCTCCTGTATCCCTTGCCCAGCACAGGTTGCTCTTGCTCCAAGACCTCACCTCTCCCACTGACATTGCCCCACTTGCTCTCTCTCCCATCTGCAAGGGGTGATGCTGCTCTGCAGTCGTGAGCTCTGCTCTCCTTTTCCAGCTTCTTGCAATGCCAACAGCTCCAAGGAAGACCAGGACAGTCCCTTCAGCTCATGTCACCCTTGCTTTCTGCCAGGGCTTGCCTGCCAGCTTAGCTAGCTGTTTGGGCTGGATTTCTCTGTCTTGATCTCTTTATAGCTCGTTTCACTACATCTGTTGGGATGCCTGGCGACCGAACAGGCATTGTGGCCCAATTATGATGCTGCTCCAGCACAGACGTTCTTTGCCTGAGCTGTCCCACGCAGGGACTGGTGCTAGGGACACATCTGGCCCTTGTCACAAGTCTCAGTGATGTTAAAGATACTGTTTTCTCCCTGTGGACTGGCCAATCCAAATGCATATCAGAAATGTGGGAGATTAGCTCCAAACCCCTCCAGCACCCTGCCCTTAGAGCCTCTCCCTGGGTAGAGGCTGGACTCTGGTAGGCAATAACCTTCATGGGACCTCCAGCAAGGACTGGGTGATGAGCTATACACATGTGGCATCCTCCCCTATCATGGGGCCCCTGGCAGTTAGAGCTGTTCTCCAGGACCCTCCATGGGTCCTGAGCCCCCTGAGGTGAAGCCTCAACATGCAGGAATGAACCTTCAGAAATACATTGTCCAAGCGTTCGTGGGTCAGGACCTGGCAAGTCACAAGTCTGGCTTTAAAAGTGGCATGAAAGCAAAGCACACACTGCATGCTCCTTAGATGCAAGTGGCATGCTACAAGGAGGTCTTCACAGACGAGGATGAAGAGGGAGAATGCAGTGTTTCTTCATTAGCCACCTGACTGCAGCAGCTGGGTCTTGAAGCAAATGGCGAATCCTGCAAAATGTGTGCTGAGAGTCACCCCAGACCACAGTGTCCTTGGCATTGCCTGGCCCACCCAGACTAGGGTCTCTGGGCATGGCCGTGGCAGTTGGGTCCCACATGGGGCAGTGGTTTGTTGTTGGAGCTTTCCTCTTGTATTTGAACTGGTGGGAAGGTGCTGGGTGGGATTTCCACCCTAGGAAAGGTGTTGGGCACTGCAGGGCATCCCCACGAAGAACATGCGGCGTGACACTTGCATGTGTGCATGAGGGTGGGATGGCTTCCATCGTAATGGGGCTTGGAGTCCTTTCCCAGTGCCTGTACTCAGAAATCTCCTTCTCCCAGTGCAGCTGGAGACCATCTCCACTGGAGACCATCTCAGCAGCCGGACAGGGACGCGGGGCTGTCTCAATGTCGAACTCCATCTAGTGGCATGTCTGGGCCTCGTCATGGCCAGACCATCTCCATCCATCCCAGCCACTCCACAGCCTGGACACTTGGAGCAACCAGCTGGCCCTGTCCTTGGCCACAGGAACCAAAACACCAGCAGATTGCTCCCTGCTTCTCTTCCCCATTCCCAGGCTGTCTTGCCGTGTGCTGGGCAGTTTTGGAAGAGCGTTTTGTAGCAGCGATCTGTTTATGAGCAAGGTAAACAGCTGATGCAGCGGGGGTATTTGTAGCGAAGGCTTTGCTTCATCATCCAGTGGGGAGAGCCAGTGAAAAAGCAAGTTGGGATTTGGCCGTTTCAATGGGACAGTCCAGCTGGCAAGTTGTGCTCATTTGTCCCTTCCAGGGGTTACAGATGTGTGCTGGACACTGTGGGAATGGGATTTTAGAACAGTAATTAGTTTATTCCTGAGGTAAGCAGTATAAATAGGAGAAAAATTTGTTTCCTGTTCCAATGCAAATAACCAACTGGCAGCCAGTTGGATAAGGGCCATCGAATATCAAAAGCCGAACAGGGGACTCTGTCAGCTCTATATCCCCTTCTGGCTTATTTGCATGCTGGTTGGTAGAGGAATGTTTCTCTTTAGGTTACTAAATTTACTATCTTACTGTATTTTTTTAGCTTGGGGCTGGTTATTTGAGTGGCCACTGGCCAACTGGCTGCCTACTGTTTATTTGAGTGGCTGGTGGCCAGCATTTGTCACTGGTCCTCTGAGCATCCCAAACCCAATCGACGTTATTGACCCAGGAGAACGGGCTTCTTCTCAGCTGGGCTGACCCCATGTCAGCGGCAGAGCTCTGCGTCACGTCCCAACAGGCTTCTCCTCCACCAGCCGTGAGCCTCTTGCTGCTTTGCTCTTGGAACAACCGTGTGTTTTCTTTCTGCCTTTCTTGCTAGCTTTTAGTTTTCCCTACAGTGGCATAAGCCACAGCTAGAAAGAACTCCTGCTCCACAGAGTGGCTGTGCTCTGCTTGGGTGATGCTTTCTAATAACACTTTGGCCTGTCTCTGCACCAGGGCCATGAGGTCCTCCTCCTGCTCCAATAAATGTTGCATTTGTGTTTTCCCCAGGCTTCCTTCATGTCCAGTCCCAGACTTGTATGGGATCCTCACCCTCTGCACACTGTGGTCTGAGCAGAGCAGGACCCTGTTTGGCTTTGGCTGCCGTCTCTCTCACCATGATGTCCAGCTGGTACAAAGCTTCATTCCTCCTGTGGAAGAGAAGCAGCTGGTTCTTGTCCCATTGATATCCAACCAAACCAGTGGTCTCTTGTCTGGCTATTGATGTTGGATTAGTAGAATGGTGCTCCACTCCCTCCTCACCAAGACCTGCAGCAGAGACTTCCTTCCTATGCTAGAACGATGTGGCCATTTTTGTGGGACTTCCTGACCATCTTGCAAGCCACTGGATTTTTCTCCTCCCACTTTCACATGAGAGGATGCACCAAAATGTTGAGGAGCCTTGGCAATGACTGTTTTCTCAGGCCTCTGGCATGTTCCTCCATTTCCCCCTCCACTGTGCCTCCTCATCTGCTGTCCTGCTTTCTTGACAGCTTCTTTTTTCAGCTTTGCAAGGAAAAACAGTGTTTTGCAGTGGGGCAAAATACCAGCCCACCTTCATCTTACTCCCTCCATAGTCACAGTCTTGTGTGTTTGAGGTCTCACTCTTCTCCATCCCTGTATCTCCCTGCTAAGTGTGTCCAGCTGTTCCAGCTCTCATTTGATGGTAGCAACTGGATAAACCTCCCTGGCTTTTCATCTCGTTCATGTGGGATCACTATGTAGGTCCAGCCTCCTGCTTCATGCAGATCCTTGGCCCATGAGGGCAGCACTATAGGTCATTTTCTTCCTGTGGCTAGTGACATAGACATTTCACGGGAGCTTTCCCCCAGCCTGTCCCAGGTCCATATGTTCCTCCTGTTTGCCTGGAGAAATTCCACCCATTACACATAGGTCACTCGGTGTTTCCCACAATGAAAGACTCAGCGTTGAGTGCTTCACAACTCTGCCAGCTCTCATAGCCGAGGCTGGAGTTGTCCCCCAGGCTGGTGTTTGGGGTCTGTTTTGCTAGAGAGAGCGGGAAATTTGGTAAAATCATCCCTCAAAATAAGGCCAGGAGGAATGCACTGCGTTACCCAAGTTAGGAACAGTCTTGGTGCCTCTGGGTATGGAAAGTTTGGTGGGGGAACAGTCTGATGTTGGGAAGCTCTTCTTCATCACCCTCTTGAATGTTTCCCACGCCTGGCCAAGGTCCATCTTTTCCATCTGCCTTGCCTTGGAGACGGATACGGTGTGCGAGACGTGACCTCAGCCCCTAGTCTGGACAGTGCTTCCTTGGGGATCTGGCAGTGGACAGGGTTGCTGCAGTTCAACGCGAGTGGTTCTCCATAGCCCAGAGGGGCTGAGGTTGGTGCAGGGCACTGCACAGACATCAACAGTCCTTATTTACCAGGCTGAACTCCCTGGGATCTTGAGAGGGCTTAACACCAATCCCTCTGACTTGCATGCGGACCTTCATAAAATGTTCTTCATGCACCTGTGGGAAGAGCTGTGTGTTCTTAAATGTAGCCTCCCTTTTGCTGCCTTGCACATGCACTGTGAGAGGCAGATGCTCCCATGGTGGCTGATGGCACCAAAGATGCGTGGGATGATCCCTGTGTCCCTGGGGTCCCTGCAGGCACAGCAGGGAATTGCTCCAGTGACACTAGGTGCCAAACCCCAGATTCACAGATCCCCAGATTGACATCTAAGCCCCCTTGTGAGGCTGAGCCCACATCTCCAGCTGCTCTGGAGTGTAATGAAGAGATGCCTTCATGCTAAAATACTTCAGGAGAGGCTGTTTGAGTCAGTCTTAGAAGAGCCTTTCCTTGCAGCAATGGTAAATCCCAGACCTTGCAGGGCTGTGGTGCGAAGAAGGAGGAACCGTGGGCTCAAGCCCATTCACGGCTCTGGTCAATGAGGCTGCAGATCCCTGTCAGCACAGCCCGTAGCAGAGCACTTTATTATTTTCCTCCCTGTCTTGTTTCTACACACACTTCTGGTGCTGGGTGGCACCACATGGACTCCAGCTCCAGCATCTCCCAGCAGATGCTGGTGAGTCGGCAGGGCTCTGGCTGCCAAGGAGGGGATGAGGGCAGGGCTCCTGTGCCCGTCCCTTCCCTGCCGTCACCATGCACCTCCCATGACAGATGAGTCCCCTGCCGTCCCTGCCCTCTCCTAGGACATGGGCTGGCATCGCTCCCTTTTTCTGAGCTCAGCCTGGCTGGGTGCTGCTGGAGAGTCCTCCAGGGACTGGGAGGGAATTTTGTACCAGCCCATTTGGGATGGGAGGTGGAAACCCAGCCGTGAGGTGCCTGGAGGGGCTGAGACCATCCCTGCCATTGCGGGCTGAGCTGCAGGTCCCTGGAGAGCCCCAGGCCCACCTTGATGTCCCCAGGACCCCAAGGCTCCATGCCAGCTCAGAGGGAGGATGGCTGGGCCATGCTTACACCTCATGGAGGACCTGCTCTGAGGAGCCAGGGGATGGTCACGGCCCATGGGCCAACGCAGGGCTGTCTCTGGTGAGGCTTTGGAGTCACTCGGCCCCAGCGTCAGAGGTGGTCTGGGCTCGGCATGGGCTAACCGCTCCTCTTTGTGTCCAGCCGCTGCCACTGGCATGAGCTCAATGAAATGCCTCCTCGCCATCCTCCCATTGAGGAGAGCCCCCCGCCGAGCTGCCTGGTGAATGAGGAGCTGCCATCACCAGCCCAGCGGCTGCAGGAGACGAGATTTCATCTCCTCGCCCTTAATTCCTCCAGCCGCTCTGCCAAATCCAGCCTCCATCCCGCCTGCTGCTGGCTGACTCTCCGGCGCATTCACAGCCCGCCATACAAACCCGCTTGGGATTGTTTTGAATTTAAAATCCTATTAGTCTTAAATTAATTGCCTTTTCTTGCGGAGCAGCGGGTTGGAACTGGCGGGCCTGGCTTGTAATTATTAACTGGGGAAAGGCTTGTGCGGAGAAAAGCTGCTTCTCTCCTGCTGGGTTGTGCTCTATAGGCACAGCCCTTCTGTCCTGCTTTCTTCTTTGGCTTTTATTAACCAGCTCATCCCCTTTTGCTGATCACCCTTTTATCTGGGAGGGGATGGGGAAGCTTTGAACCTTGGAATTAAATTCTCCTCAGAGCCATGACGAAGGGGCAAGTTTTGGTTCATTTCACCCTCGGGGAAAGTGGGAAAAGCCCTAATGGGAACCGAAATGTGTTTGTGGGGATGTCAGGGGGTTAATGCAGGGGGGAACAAACGCAGCACCTGGGGAGATGATCCCTGTTCACTCGGCTGTGCTGAGCCTCTGTGTAATGCAGCCCGGGCTTCGGTTCGTGCGGGAGAGCTTCCTCCAGCTCTGGGATTCTGGCATAAGGATCCTTGGATCAGGCACAAGCCAGGAGGAGCCTTGGGCTGTTACTGCAAACAGATCAGGCACAATGGCAAGTGATACCTTTTATTTTTTTAGATTAAATTATATTTTAGGAAATTTCTGACACCAAGACCCAGCGTCGGTGCACCCATGGGGTCAACATAAAGAGGGTTTGCAGACCTGAGTCAGGGCCATGTGAAGATGTGGGTCTCCAGACCCACTGTGCTGTGATGGTGGGATGGTGGCCGGCCCCAGGGAAGAGGTCAGGATGACCAGGGCACCTCTGCTATCATCTCTCCTGCACGAGGGGCAGGGGCTGGTTCCAAAGCACCCATGGGTGCCAAGGAGCGTGCTGGCTTCAGGAGGGTGCCGGGTACAGAACGGTCTGTGCCAGGGGAGGACACCTCCTGCCTGGGGCAGGAGCAGTGCTGGTCACATTAACAAACTGCTTTGGCTTTTTTCCCTTTCGGGTGGAACTGAGGGCTGTCTGTGCCAGGTCCCATCCTGGCAGCGCTGCCTGCATGGGACCGGCTCCTGCCAGTCTCGCTCTGCCCAGGAAAGCTGGTGATGGCCGGCACTGCTCCGGCTGCGGATGCTGCTCTGCGGGTCCTCTGCCATCCCAGGTCACTCCTGCCCCTGGGCCAAGAGAAAGCAGACTCTGACGGGGTCACGCCATTTCCCCAAGGACACTGGGGATATCTTAGGGAACATCCTCATACTTTAAGCCCGAGTGACCAGCTGGAGCAGCATCAGTCAGCAGGGAACACAGCAGCCCCAGTTGCCCTCCGTCCCCATCCCCAGACAGACAGCAGGGTGGGAAGAGAACGGTCCAGCGAGCAGGGCAGCAGCAGTCTGGACTTTTTCAGGATTTTTTGATTCCTGGCGACAAATCTCTCTTCAAGTCTGTGCATGACTGAAATTCATCTTGGCTTGTTGGGAGCTCAGCACGCCTGGCCGGGGAGGAAGGGAGGGGAGGCTGGGCAGCGGGCAGCAGCTCAGCTCGCCCAGCCCGCCTGCCGGATTAGGCAGAAAGACCTCTTGCGACGACGGCTCATGGGCAGGGTGAAACAGGAACTCCAGCTTCACAGACAAAGTTATTTTGGTAGCTGTGCGCAAACCCCCCATTGGAAAATGTGACACGCTTCTTATCCCCTTGAATTTGCTCACAAAACACTAATTAAGGCATGTAATGAAGACAGCAGCATCCATTAATAAAGAATCATTATGGGGATGGATTAGCGAGCTTATCGGAAACAGGTGGAAGTGAGCTGGGAGTCTGCTTGGGGCGGCATGTGTGAGCAGAGGCTTTCCCAGCCCTCCAGGACAGCGTGCCGGGAGCCTCCGAGGGATGCACCCTGCGGCCCTCCGCCGCGGGACGGATGGGGCAGGCTAGGGGCTGTACGTTCAGGGAGCTCCCCTGCCCCAGGGTTCGTTTCCAGACCGAGCTCTTCACCCCTCCCCAAACCGCTCCACCACCTGGGATGTTGCCAGTGGCGTTGGGTCCCTCCCTGTGGGAAGCCACATTTGTCCGGAGCTGGTGGGGACAGCGAGAACCATCCAGCCCCTTGGGAAGGTGGGAGGTGGGGAACAGGTGGAGCACAGGCAATATTCACTCCTTGGAGGAGTAATAACTTCTCCGGCCAGGGGAGCGTGGTGTCTCTTGTGCCCTTGTTAGCCCCTGACACCTGCCTGGCTTCTGCCCTGCTATTAATACAGAGCTGACTCATGGTCTCTGCAGCCCCTCTGGGCAGGATTTAGGCTGCAAAGATGCTAAGCCATGTTATCTCAAGGTGTGTCGCATCTATTTCTGAGCAGCTCGGCTAAGGCCAGCGATGGATAAAGCAAGCTGGGCTCTCCCTGGCTTTGTGACCTTTGTGCAGGAGATATTCCAGTGTCATCCTGCACTGCTGCCTGTGTGGTTGGGGGCTGCCTGCTTGCCCTCCTGTGATTTGGGGACATGGCCATCTTGCTTCCAGTTGCAGACCCTGGTGGGGCACCCTTCCACCCCTCTGCCACCAGCTCCCATCGTGTTCGCACTGGCAACCCATCAGCCACCTCCAGTACTTTGCCAAGTGGGGACTCCCGTGCTTGCTCTGACTGTCTCCTCCTTTGAGCTCTGGAGTCCCAATCCACCCACACAACTTTCCCCCTACCCCCAGTTATCTTCCCAGGTTCCCCCAACCAACCATCCCAGTATCTGACATCCTTCCACATCCCCTTTCCTTACCAATTGGCACCCGTTTCCCACAGGGTTTAAACCCACCTAGGGTGGTCCTGGATGTGTGGTCTGATCTCATCCCCATGAATGGCTACACCTGGGCTGGAGGTCATGCAAGCTTTTGAGAAAAGGGTGAGGAGTCCTCAGTTATGGGCTGCACAAGCTGCACTTTTCCTGTCTCCTCCATGGGGAGGCAAAAGTGCCCCTGCTCTCACAAGCATCTTCCCCATGCTACTACTCGCAGTATCCTTCAGCCTGGACTGGTGGAGCTTCTTAAGCATTGCCTGGGCCGCAGGGGGACCTGGGGGGGGCTGGGGCTGTGGTCCCTTGTGGGTGTCTTGGTAGGGAAGCGAAGCAGCAGGTGTTTTTTCTCGCTCAGGGCATGATGCCCCGTGAAGAGCGGAGGAAGGTGTGAGCCAGCAGTTTGGCCTCATGGAAACGGAAACCGGAGAGGGGAGATTTATCCACGGGCATTATGTGTGGTCTCTACAGAAAGCTGGTAATGCAGAGAGGTCATGCGTTTAGCAGGAGGGATGTTTGGCTGATGGCTGGGGAATATTTTGTGTATTCTGTTTTTTTGCATACCTGTTACCACGGCAGAGAAACTGGGTCTGGGCAGCCCTCCGGCAGCCCTGGTGCTGGGTCCCAGAAGAGCATCACTTGCTCCCATGCAGGCCACCCATTGCCCTGAGACGGCGAATGTCCTGGCTTCATCTGGAGCACCTGAGACATAGCGTTTGAATGGAAGGACAGTCCATACCAGCATATAGAGGGACAGGACTATGCACCCTCTGGTGTGGCCAGACCCTCCCTGGCTTTGCAGGGTGAGAGGATGCTTCAACGTCAGCACTGAGCCCCCTGCTCTGGTGTCTGGGCTGTGGCTGGATGGGGGACACCTGGGCAGGTACTTGGTCCTCAAATACCAGAAAAGCCAGGAACTTCAGATGTTTTTACTTGTCACCTTTTGGTCTCAGGTTGGTCCCTAAAAGTCTAATCCGGCTCGTCTGTGTTTTGGTAACGTTGCCAGGTGCTGGAGAAGGGTGAACTGTGACAGGGCTCGCTTAGGTGTCGCTGTCAGGGTAATGCAGCGTGTGGGTGGCCCAGAGACCTCTGCACCATGGAAAGAGCTAAGGGAACACAAAGACAAGAGCATGGCAACAGCACTGGTGGGGTCTTTCGTACCAGTTGCTCCTCTTTTTTTGGGAAGGGCAAGCAATGCCCAGCATCCACCCTACAAGGTCCTGCTGAAGCTCACCCAGGCCTTGGAGGGCTCGGGCAGGAGCACAAAGGGCGAAGATATTCTTTGGATTGCATTTACTTCCATGTCTCCAAAATAAAAGCAAAATCTTCTTTTGTTTTGGTGGATGTTTACCCCTGCCGGGAAAGCCGTGGCTGGTTGGCAGAACGTTCCCGGGAACCAATTTCACGGCAGATCTCATAGCAGTGGCTATCTCCCAGCTCAGCCTCTCCGGCTATGCGTTCCCACCGGCAGTGCCGTGGCCGGGATGTTCAAAGGAGCCTCTACTCCCACAGCATTCCTGTGCTTGCGCTCATCTGTGAATATGCTCCAGCAGACCAGCACGAGGCTGGTCAGGAGGCCCTGGCAGGAAAGGAGGAAATGCATGCAGTTTTCTTACTCCAGACCATCTGCACATCTTCAGTCCAATGCTCTCTGAAGAAAGTTTTCCCTGGATGAGAGTGGTTGTCTCTGCTCAGCCTGGCTCACAGAATCCTCCCTTGTTCCTTTCTGTGGGAACTGGGCTTTGCAGTGCGAACCGATCCTCTCCACCAGGATGGCTATTTCCAAAGTATTTCCAAGACTTTTATTTCTTGGAGTTGGAGGGAGCTGCAGAGCCTGTTGCTGGAGTACAGACCCTGGCCACCATCCTCATTGCCTTGGGTTCCTGGACCCACCAGTAGATCTCCAGGCACTTCTCCATGAACCTCAGCAGAGATGTCTGACAGAGATGCAGACTCCTGGTGGGGCTCCTGCCTGAGCTTCATACTCCCAGTTTCTGAGCTCCGCCTTGCAGAATTTGCAAGGATGAAATTTCCTGGGCAGAGAAGACAAGGGGAGGGTCAGGAGAAGAGCAGCAGCCCCTGTGATTTACTGACTTGCTTTCCTCTCCCCTGGTGGATTTTCCTTTCTCCCTTTGGCTTGTTTCTCTCCTCTCCTGTCTGCTTGTGGTTTGTGGTTTCCCCCCAGCGTAACCTGAGTAGATTATGTGTTTATCTGCGATTACACGACACGTTTTGGCTGCCTCCTTGGTTTCTGAGGTTATTTGCGGAGCCTTAGCCCTGGCCAGCCCCGGGCTCATTGGGGTCCCCTCCTGCATGATATCCTGACATGGCACAAAAGGGGTTCAGTGCCTCATGTCACCCTGTCCCAAGCATTTGTGGGAAGGCAGAAGTGTCCTGTGGTTGCCGAGGCGGGTGGGGAAGAGCCCAGATTCCCCATGCTTTGCAAGGCGTCCCTCGTTGCACCACCCAGGTTCTTCCTCCCTGCCAAACCCCCTCCTCCAGCAGGCTCCGTCCTTTTCTGCTCAGCCTCTCTCCTCTGAAACACCCTTCCTGCTCAGCCCCAAAATGGACTATTGTCCTCCTCCCACCCTCCAGCCCTTGATCTCCCTGCCAGAGAGGCTGGCCAGCCCACCCCGGCGGGCAGCTGCCTGACGGCTCTCAGCTGTGGGCTGCCCGGCTGTCGGTCCCTGCCACCTCCTCGCCACTGCCTGCACCCTGCTCGCACCGCGGACAGCCCAGGAGCCCACCGTCACCCGCCCCGGCCCCGCAGACAGGAGCTGGGGGCTCTTCGCAGCCCTGATGTGCCGGCATCTGGACAGGCAGCGGTAGGAGCACTCAGAGAGCAGTGGCATGGTCTTGCCCTCTGGGCTTCTTTGCACCTTGTAGGGCTTCTCCTCCTGGCTGTGCATGCCTCTGGCTCCTAGGTGCTCTTGCACTTGAGGACCCCTTTTGTCCCCCAGTAGAAGAGGAGAGGATAGAGAATGCTGGGCTGTCCATCTCAAGCTGTTTTTTCCCTATACGCACCAAAGGAGCTGCAGCCTAGCAGTTCCTTGGACTCCCTGCACAACCTCAGCTCCTCAGAGGTGATGCCAAGCTGAGACCTTTCAAGAGGTGCCCAATCCAGGTCTCCTGCTGAGAAGGCCACCATGACCCGAAAGATCAGCCAGCAAGCTCCTTCCCTTCTGCTCCTACTCTCATGCTAGATGTTGCCTCCATCATCCCACCCTCCAGTATCCCTCCCTGCAATTTATGCCCCGTGTTGTACCCCTGGGGGAGGATTTATTTTCTCTGCAGCAGCCTTTCAGGAGCTTGTGGACTTCCCACTTGATGAGAAGTTTCATCCCATGGTTTGTGTTGGTGGTGGGGGGGGCTGGTCCCACTGCTCTCTGAGACCATCCCATCCCTGCTCTCCAAAGGCATGGCTGGGCAACGCACTGACCAGCACTATGCCTGTTCAAAATCACAGGCCATTTTTCTTTGGAATCATCTAGATTTTCTGTTTAGGAGGATAAAATGAAGATACCCTGGGTTGCTGTGACCTAAATGAGAGGAGGGAGTGCAACCTCAGCAAGTTTGAGGGTGACACCAAATTGAGGGAAGTCGATACATTGGAGGCCAGAGCTGCTGTTCAGAGGAACATCAACATGCTCAAGAGTCTGGCAGGAAATTAATGAAGTTTGGGGCAAATGCAGATCCTGGCACGTGGGATGGATTGTCCTCATGGAACAGGATGCCATGAAGGAAAAATTGGGATCCTGTCCCCCATTTTGGGTTCCTCTGCAAAAGAAAGATGTCTGCAAACTGGAGTGGGTCCAGCTGAGGGCCACAGAGGTGGTCAGGGGGCTGGAGGATGTGATGTCTGAGCAGAAGTGGAAGGAAACAGGTTTCACGCATGGAGAAGAGGAGCCTGATGGGGATGTAGCTGTCCGTGCCACTACCTAAAGGTACAGAAGAAAAAGCCAGCTCAGGTGCACAGAGAAAGGACAGTGGCAATGGGAACATGTTGCACCGAGAGAAATTCTGATGGGACATAAGGAAAAAATTATTCACCCTGGAAGTGGTCAAGCACTGGAACAGGGCCCCTGAGAGGCTGTGGCCAAGAACCTCTCCATCCTTGGAGGTTTTCAGTACTCAACTAGACAAGGCCCTGAGCAATCAGACCTAAATTCAAATTTAGCCCTGTGTTGAGCAGGGGATTGGACGAGAGACCTCCAGAGGTAATTTTTGTTCATTTCTATAATTCATTGTGTAAAATGATTTGCAAATTGCTTCTTCCCAGGTATCTTTGCTTGTACACGTGCTGCCTTGCAAATCACAAGCTGTGCAGCGAGAGCGTAACCTGCAGTTTTGCCCAGAACATCTGTAATTACTCAGTGCAATTCCAAGGTGTGCATTAAATGAAAGATAGCAGGAGAGGGAAAATGAGCTGGAGCTAAGGTATTAGACAGCAGTGCCCTATAGCTTAATTCAGTTCCTGAGTTTGTCATTTGTTCCCTGAGGGATTCTGGAGAAGTTTCTCGGTAATAATACTTTTTACCCTACACTGACTGTAAGTGCATTTCCAGCACCTAGCAAAATGAGACCTGCGTATTTTTTTGCACAGAGGGGACCGGAAAAAGTACTGTGGGAGCATCAGGAGACACAAATCTTACCAGTCTCTCTAATACAGAAAGAAGTTGTATCTGTGCAGTGCTCTGCTTAGCACAGGTGAGATTCCCCAGCAGCTGAGAACATGCGCAGGGGGACGGGGAGTGAAACTACGCCTCTTCTGTATATAAAATGAAGATCTTGTATATCTCATAACCCTCCTGTGACAAACATAGCAATAATGAATCTGGTCTGTTTCACTGCCTTTAGCTGATACCATGGCAGGCATATCTGGCAGACTGTTCAAGTCATGACTGGCATTTCAGGTGCATCAGACATACTTCCACCCCTGCAAATGTTGGTTTGTCATACGGGAAAGCCTGTCTGGCTGCCTCTCTTGCACTTCAGAATTTCTACCCTTTGCTTTCATTCTCCAGCCAAACCCACCACTACAGTGGCCAAAGTGCCTGGGAGGAGGAGGGTAAGATGCCACTGCTTGCTCCTGGGTGGCAGGACAGATGTTGGGCTGTCCATCTTGGCCTTGGAGGAAATATGGACACAACCCTTCGGAAGGATGAGAGTGGAATCCCTTGAAATCTGCCATGTCTTCTCCATTTCCTCCAAGGTCTGCTTCCTCTTGGCTCTCCCGTAGCTCTGCTAAGAGAAAAGGAAGGACTGGATGGGGGGGTCTTCTCCATCTTTAAGTGCAAATGACCCATGTGTCATTCCCCATTATAGCATCTGTATGATAAGACTTGCAGATGCTCCCAGATCCTATTAGAGCCACCCACCTTCCGGCACTGCCCCCTCCCCAGCGATGCGGGGACGAGGGAGTGGGACACAGGACCACACAGCTGAGCCTGAGCAGAGATGAAAGATTTTAATAACAGCTCTGGGCTGGGATAAAGAAAGGGATGTTTTCAGCTTGTGAAAGGGATGATTAATTACACAGTTCTGTCTACCTGCTCCTTGCTCTCTTTTCATTAAAAATATCCTTGGTGCTTCCATGGAACCAGCTCATGGGATGGGTGCCAGCAGCACCAGGGGTGAAATCTTCAGGCAAAGACCAGACTGCTTCTCCTGCGCCCTTTGGAGTGGCTCCCCGTGCCCCTGCTGAGCTCCTGGCCTCTCAGAGCTGACCTGGGATGGGAAACACACGCAGAGCAGGTCTGTGGCTATTGCCGTACAGTGGGATGCCTCCTGTCTTTGACCAAATTAGAGCCAAGAGGAGAGCAAGGCTACTCACTTGCATGGCTGAGCACCCTGTATCCATCCCAGGTTGTGGTACATTCCTTATTAAATGCTGCCAGACAAGGAACATGGGAAACAAGGAGGAGGAGGAGGCAGTGTAAGTCTGGTTTGACACCACCTTGCCTTTGGTAAAACTGGTCCATAAATCCCCTGTGGGCAGCAGGTCGGTCAGAGTAGGGGTGTTTGTGATTTAGAGGGTGTCTCCTCAGGCTTGTCTTTGAGTAGATGGGTCTGGAGCAGCCTGGATCTGCATGCAAACCCATCCAGACAGCCTCGTTCACAACCCACCTCCTCACCAGCTGTCTCAGTAGGGATTGCTAACACACCTATCTCAACGCCTCTGTAACATACCCTGAAATCATGAGCCAGTAGAAAGATAGAAGTCTTGCATCTTGTTGCAGTGTGTGGGTCTGGCTGGTTTGAAATCCATCTCTGTTTGCCCAGGACAGCTCCTCCGTGGGGGGTAAGAGACAGGAGCTCAGCCGTCCCACGTGGCAGGCAGCATTCAGACATGCATGGAGATGTGGCAGGTACTGATATGCCCTTGACCTCCCTCCCTCCCTTGTGCTGTGCATGTGTATGCAAGAGAGATTCCTCCCCAAAGCGCCTGGGGACTGAAAGGACCCATCCAAAGGGACTTATCCTGCTGGAAACTGATTTCACTTAGAAATATGGGGTGTCAACAGAGGGACTTCCAGAGCATCTTATGTGATTGCATCAAAGTGGGAGGAAGCGGAGCTGGGTGAGCAGGAAAGAACTGGCAGCGGTTGGTGCCTGCATCTCTACAGGGGTGGGGGAACCACCACAGGAGTGGAAAAGGACGGAGGGGTTGCAGTGGTCTCCAAAGCTGTGTCCAAGTGACCTGTAGAGATGTTCAGTGTTGCAAACACCATCCGTCAGGTTCTCAGCGTTGCAGAGACTGGAGGCTCTGGGTTGTTCCTTTGGGATTCCTATTTTCAAGCTCTGTCTTCTCACAAAGTCCAGAAATATGTTTGTTGTGTTTTTTTTTTTTTTTTTTTTCACAAAAACTGTGATTCCGGGCCGTCACAGGGCTCCAGAGGCTGGGTTTTTAAGAGTACCTACAGCATTTCAGGTGTAAGAGGCACCCAGGATAAATCGCCCTGTGTTAAACTCAGCCCTGTGGTCGCTGTCAAACCCATCCGGGGCTGTAAAAAGCAATCACACTGTATTGAAATCGTCTTAAGTTGTTCCCCGTGAAAGGTGCTGGGCTAATTCAATTAAAGGCCTAGTGCAGATGGATTTAGGAGCTGGGGTGGAGGATGAAAGAAAGCAGAGAAAGAGGGAGAGATCCCTGCGGAGGCGGGGAGCGGTGCTCCCTGGGCTCTAAGTCCATCACCTAATTGCCCTCTGCTTTGAATCAAAGGGACAAAGGCTGCCCCTTGCCTCCTGCCCCCAGCACGGCCTTTTGCGGGGGAGAGATTCGGGGGTGCCCCCTCTGTGCGTGCAAGGAGAGAGCTGCTTAAGTCCCCTTTGGTCTGAAAGGATTTCCCCTAATCCTGACCTCTCTCGGCGCTGCTCAGACACCGCTGCTGAGAGAAGGGCGTTAGTGCCGGCTCTAATCCCACCCCACCGCTCGCCCCTCCGCGGGGGCACTCGTCCCTTTTCAGCCTCTGTGTTTGGGATTGAAAGGCTTGCAAAAAGCCTTTGGAGTTCAGTTCAAGAGCCACATTCCTCAGGACACAGCCCGCTCCCTGGGAGCCGGATTGCAGCGGCGAGGATGGAGCTCTCCTAGAAACCCCGCTCGGATGCTGCAGCTCTGTCCGTCTTCCCCCAGCTGAGGGTTTAGAGTGGCACCAGGATTTGGGCTTGCTGGTAGTGGAGCTGGATCCCCTCTTTTCTGCTCGGGATGCTTGGATGAGCTCTTTCCAGCTCATTCTACTGGGTTTTGTCCCAGGAGCAGCAGACAAAGCCCTCGCAGGATGGTGTGATCTGGCTAAGGATGCTCTGCTGTCAGATCTGCAAGTCTCATGCTGCTGAGGCTGCTATTGCCAGACACAGCTTCTCCCACGCAGAAGTGTTTTCTCCCCTGCAAAGCCTGCCAAGGAACGTACTTTGCTGAGGAGCAGAAAGCACAGATCAAAGTGATTTTCTGTTGTTTTCTGTTATTTTTCACCTGGTTAATTGCTGTCTCTTAATGTGCGAAGCCCTGGGCAGCATTTGCCATGAGAGGACAGGCGGGTTACCTTGATGGCAGCTACTAAAGCTAACCCGTGGATACCCAGAGGTGTCCCCAGGGATGCACGTCACCATGTATGTGATGGCTGCAAAGGCAGGAGAAGTGCAGCATCAGGGCTGCGGGATGGTGGGAGATGGGTTAAAGAGGACATTTGCTCCGTGGTTCCCTGGCAGCTTTTTCTGCCAGTGGTGTCTCAGGCTGGAAAGGGGAAAGGGAAATGCATGAGCCAGCAGAGACCCTAGTAGGGAGATAACTACAAGATTCTGAAGGGCCAGCTATGAGCTGGGCAAGGAGTGAAATAAGGGGACCTGCAAGTGACATAGCACCGGGGCCTCAGGGAAGCAACTGATGGCAGAAAGGCCACACAGCACCTTCCCAGATCAGGACCACCCACTGATCAGTGCTACCCACCGTACCCGTGTTAACGACTGCAATGGGCAGCAGGGACAAGGTCAGCCCGTGAACTGTGGCAGCTCAGCTCCATCCTGCCCTTGGGTTGCTGTTCTGGTCAGGCCCAAATTTGGACACATGTGCTGCATGAAGCATTTTCCATGTGGATGCAATAGCGCCGTTCAACTAGCAGAACTACATCTGCTGATGTCCAACGAGCACAGCTGGGTGACAGACCACACCTCTGCTCGGCTCTGCTGCCGTAATGTGGATGGCTGTGGAACAGGGACGTACTCAGAGGCTTGAATGCTGCCTGTGGGCAGGGTACACGTGCCAGCCTGCGTGGGCCCAACGTCCTGCAGTGGTGCCTGTGGGCCTTAAGGCACGTGCTGTTTCCAGAAAGCCAGCATGGGTAGTGATGGGGGAAAAAATGCTGTGGTGTGCGCTGCAGTGCCAGGCTGCAGCATCTTCTGCAAGGTGTGTTGAGAGAAATTAACTGGCTGGATTCACATGACCTGAGCTGTTTGCTCACTGCAGTTCACTTTGAGTGAGGGACAATATCCCACCATTAACCCAGCCTTGGGAACACCAGGACATCCAAAAAGAGGCATCAGACCTACTAGGAGAGGAGCAGACTGCAACGTGAGGATTCCTCCTCATCTGAGACACTCCTCCAGGGACAGGGATGGCACAGGGACATTTCGGGAGTGCTGCAGGCTCTTGATGATGCTGGGGAGCTGAATCAACCCTAAATGAATCTGCAAAGGCAGTGTCAGGTTGTGGTTGGATCTAAGTTAGGGAGTCACACTTGGCACGTCCGGTGGCCAAGGGGCTCTTTGTCTCTTCTCATCTGGGCTGTTGAAGGCTGCAGAGATCAGGTTCCCGAGGTGCTCTGGGCAGTTCAATAAGGGTGACCCATGTGTGAAGCTGCAGGGTAGTTTTCCTGCTGCCAGCCGTGCTTCACCCAAAGACATTAGATCGGGCTCTGAAGAGATGGGGGCATTTTGGACTTGGGCCATACCAGCACATTCAGCTGCAGATGGTTACAGGAACAGATAACTGGTCCTGCAGAAATTCCAGGAAGTCTGATCACCCTGGAACATAGATCCTATTCACATCGTCTGTAACCTGAGAGCAGCTCTTCGGAGCTGGGATTAGCAAAAGTATTTGGCTTCACCTGCCCTACTCCCAGGGAGCTGGTGGGCCAGTGCTAAACCCCTGCCGGCGGGGAAGAAGAGGAAGGACTTTCTGCTGGCTATCGCTGGTCCCAGCATGGGAGAAACTCGCTTCTGCTCTGGTAATAGCCATGGAGAGGTGTGAGCAGGGGCTTTACCTGGATAACTCCCTGCCTGGATCAGTGAGAAGTATGAAATCTATATATCATGGGTCACATATACACCTGGCACATCCAGACTTGTCCGCAGGGTCAGGCGTGTTGCACCTTGCCTTACCACCCCAAAATATCGCAGCCAGCAGAGATGCGGAGAGCAAGGGTTTGCACAGTGGGATGGGGTAAGCAGGGCGTATGAACACAAAGCACACACTGCCTCTGGAGTCACTAGCAGGCAAATGCTGAAATCTGCACCTGAAAAACACTGTTTTATTTGCTGAGGTTTATCTTGCTCCCTGAGACTAGGCAGGGACTCAGCCCCTGCCCTGGGGGATGGCACCTGGTCTCAGAGCAGATCCAAGGAGGAGCTGGGGCTCCCTCCCCAGGGAAGCGGGCATTAGGCACCCCAGAATTGATGGACAATTCCTGCAGGCTGAGCAAGCAGATGCCCTATGCCCACCACTGGGAGAGGTGAGCACAGCTGTGTGGGAAACCTCTGCCTGTCTCTGGAGATCACAGCATTGCTTCTGGAGTTTGCAGCATTGCTTCCCAGGAAAAAGAGCTGAGAAATTGCATGGTGCCCAGGATATACCGGACAGAAACAGTCACTGGGGCATACCGCACTCACCAGGTTTGCAGCCAAGTCAGATGTTCTGTGGGCCCTGCTGTCTAAATTTCTGTCCCAGAAGACTGGAAGCTGGTAAATATGATACCAGTTTTTGAAAGAATGGCCTAGGAAAGTAAAGGTCAGTGAATCTGAGTTCTGCACTGAGCAAATTATCAATACTATGAAAAAGACCAAATGAATAGCAAGTTAGCCTGAAAGAAGGTTAAGGTGACTTCTTGCTGCGGAGATGGTGCATCTCCAATGCAGTTAGCTGAAGGAAGAAATGTCTGTGTCTCTTGAAGTCTCTTGAAAAAGTATCCTTGATTTTCTGAAAGCTCCTGACAATGTTCATCACTAAAAGCTCTTATTTTGTCACAGGCTGAGCAAGAATGTCATTTCATGAGTTAGGAATGGGTGGAGAAGCAGACTTTGCAAAGGGGAGACATTAGCAGGTTTAAATCTAGCTAAATGAAGTATTTTTCTGCAGTGTGTAACTAAACGGTGGCACTCACTGCCATGCAGTGTTTGTGAAGGCCAAGTGCATTAAAGGCTATGAAAGGCAAACAGATAAAGCCACGGGGGACAGATTCATCCAAGATCCACTGTCTGTCAGTGGCTGGGAGGTAACTTAAGCACAGCCGGGACACGGATTTCAATTCCTGCGACTTGTGCTGACCCATATCATGTCTTATCAGCTGTGAAGGGGTAGGATGGGGTAAGTGAGCTTGATTTTTCTTTGTTCTCTCACCACAGCAGCTGCTGTGTTGTGATGTTCCTTGGGATTTTCTTGACATCTCTCAAAGACCCATTTTGCTCATGCCTGAGCCTATGGCTGGATGCAGAGGTGTCCCTGTGCCACTGGAGAGGTCCAGCACACTGATGGGTCTGGAGCAGGTGGTGCGTCAGAGCAGGGGATGCAGATGGGGAGATGATGGGAGCAGGCTGGTGTGGTCCTCACAGAGCCTCTGGAAGAGCTCAAGTGTGACAATGCAGTGGCTCAGCCCCCACAGGGCTGGAGGTCCCATGGGGGTGAGGAAGGATGCCTGGAGGATGGATGCCCCTCGAGCACCGGCAGTGCTGCCACCCTGATGATTTCTTCCCTAGCAAACCCTGATGGAGAGCACTGGCCACCACGATATCCAAGGCCACGCTGGGTTGATAACAGTATCAGGGAGATGGCTGCAGGTTCAAAATACCAGCTCCAGCCCCTGCCATACCAGGAGGGCTTCCAGACACTCCAAACCAGCCATCAGAGACATGCTCTGCTGAAAAGCAGGTGCTGGAGAAGACATGCAAACAGGCTGGGCCGGGGGGGCATGTATTTGGGGAGGTACAAGCCTCTGGATCAGTTGCCAGATAAAGGTGGGCAGGTTCGAGTGCCTCACCCTGCTCTGCTCCGGCAGACAAGCTTGTAGAGCAGTTGGCCTGGGGGCAGCAGCTGCATTAATCCTGGCCGGGCTCTTTATCTAAGGCTCTGTCCGAAAAAATGAGTGTGCCTTGCACACCCTCCTGAGCTTTCTGTTCCTCTGAGCAGTTCAAGGCAGACATCATTGCATGGAGGGACAGGTCTATTCTTCTGGTCTCCTCTTCTGCCAGGACCTTGCTGAAGAAGCAAGCTCAGATCCAGGGCCAAACCCAGAACAGAGCTTTGAAAGAGAGATGGCCAGCCTTGAGTCCAGATAAGCAGTGAACAACCAGGTCCCCAGGTCACTCGTTCCCATATTTTATTGCTTCCCTTGCTGCAAAGTGTGTGTCTGCTGCATTTCACCACCTGGTCTCTGCAGAACTAAAACCCATCTGCTCTCAAAAACCTTGCAGGTGTGCAGGTTGGGCTGCACCTCGAGCATCTCTCCAACAACCCAAAGCTGCTGCTGCCTCTTGCTGGAAGGCAGATTTTCTAGACCTTGAATGGTGCCTGTACCCATCTCCTGCATTTCCTCCACGCTGTCAACAACTGCACTGCAGTGCAGACAACAGAACTGTGCCTATATCACAGCGATGGACTTGCTCCCACCGTGCACGGAGATAGGCTGCTTCCCCTCTATTCACTGCCCCTTTGCTAAAGCCTGCAAGACTGTTTGCCAGCTAAGCCCCCTTTTGTCCTGGGAGCTTATGCTCAGCTTGTGTTGTTTCCACAATTGCCTAAGGCCCTTTCAGTGCTGCCACTGTCTGAGGGAAAAGAATCTGTCTTGTAAGAGTGACCACCGGTCGTCCTTCCTAGAGGCATTTGGCCACGTTCAATGTGCAGCCCTTGTATGCCCAGGTTTCCGTCGAGTCGAGAGCAGTGGGGAACGTACCTTGTGGTGTCGTGGCTTATAACTCCACCAGGTTTCATCCCTTTCCTTTAGATACTGCACAAGACCCTTCATATAACATACCATTAGCATCTGGTCTGGCAAGCCTAGGAGGGATGAATTTGGGTTTGAATGACCAGGTTGATATCACCGGTACAATAAATGGGAGGTGTTAGAGCACTGCAGAAAATCCACTGTTGCTATGTACAATTTAGATTGTTTAGTCTCAGAAAGGATGGAGGTGAACGAGGAAAGGCCCAGAGAAAGGTGATCAGTATGATCAGAGATGTGGACTAGCAGTATGAGACCACGCTAGTCCAAATCTGGGCCAGTGTAGGGAGCCTGGCACTTGGAGAACTGAATATTTTGTCACTTCAGACATCTATGCCTCCCCATCACCCCCAAACTGGTCACTAGGATGGAGTTACCCACAAGCACTCCCCTGGTCCTGGGCCCCCCCCGGTACATTTCACATGAGTAATTTGCACAAATGATTAATTATGCTAGCTGGTCCCAGACATGGAGACCCAAACCTGGGATGTGCCATGTACAGCTTATAAGCGGCTGATACTGAGCTAAGGACTGAATTTGTGGCTCACTGAGCTCAAGGTTTCAGAGATGCTTCTTGTCCATCTGCACTTGGGGCAGTCTCCTCTGCATCGATGCAGACTGTCCCCATGGGAGCTGCCCATGCCAAGCAGAAAGCAAGGACTTTATACATGACCCGCTCCACCAATATGTGGGAAACACATGATGTTCTCAGCTTTGACTCCAGCTCAAGCAGACTAGACAGAAGACAAATCCCTGTGACCACTGGAAAGCAAGGTCTTCGGTTTTAGGAGGACACATTGCATCAAAGCAAGGGAGAGGCAGCTAAGGGAAAGCTGATATGCTGCTGTCCCACAGGGTTAGCAATCTGTATTGACCCTAAACAGAAGTCAGGCTGTCTGCACCAAGTCTTGGCTATTTTTTCCAGTCCCGCAGTACAGCATCATTTCACTTTGGAATAATCTGAAGGAACAGTCAGATGGCCATAGTCATCATGGCTGGGCTGCTGCCAGGCTGAAAGAGGACTGAAGGTCAGGGACCAGGGTCTCATCAATCAGGGGAGTGTCGTTGTTTGATGAGGGCTTTTCCCTGCCATCAGAGCCATCCCTGACTCAAAACTCTTTAGAGCTTGGCAAGGAGCTACCATCCTGTCCATGCAGCCAGCCTCAGGCTGCCTGTGCTTGGCTGATAATGAATTTTGAGCCGCTTCATGGAGGCTTAGAGCAGAGGCGGGAAAGAAGGAAGCGCAGACCTGGGAGCCAAGGGGAAGGGTGACTGCAAGGCTGGATGCCATGGTTTGGAGAGATAAGGTTCAGGTTTGTGCTGAGGTCTTCAGCCTGGCAGCACCAGCCAGTGACTGGGGCAGCTCATTTTCTTTAAGGTCTTGAAAGCTTCAGGAGGAATTTACTGGAGTAGGCTGGCAAAAGGCCAGCTGAGGTCTTGCACCTGGATTTGGACAGCTTAAAAACTGTCTGTACTTAAGGGATTCAGTGCTACTGTGGCAAGTAGCTGTTCACTAGGGGGTGAGGACCAGGCCTGGCTGCTGGACCAGTTTTGGTTCCTGTTCATGATATTCTTTTGTGCTCTTCATTTGGGTGTCAGTAGCTGAAGGGCTGAGTTAATGACCCCTTCAACCCTGGGACCAAAGGAAGTCCCCAGGCTTCCTGATGCTTTTTGCAGGTACTAGAAATCACCTTCTTTTTCTTCCTTCATGGTTCCTTCATGGCCATGGACTCTGTGCTCATAGCTGCGTGCCTTGCTGGTACCAAGCAGTTGCAAGAGCATCCAGATCTAGGCATAATCCTCAACACAGGTGGGACTTGGATCCCAAAATACTTCTGGGTGGGAATGAATGAATGAAGTCTCCTTGCAAATGCTGGGCAGATACCGCCCAAACGACCACAGGTATTCAGTTACAGTTTGAAATGCATTTGCACCAACGTGTTCTCTTGAGAATGAGCTTTCCTAGGCAAACACTCAGAAAACCCACATTGTAAACTCAATTGCTCCCTGAAAACAAATTTCTGAATCATTTAAGTAACCACTAATGGTTGAAACTGGGGATCTGGCATCTGAGACACTACCTTCAAAAGGCAATCAGAGCTCTCTGCTTGGAAGGGATAAGCGGGGCAAACAGCCTTTCTCACTCCAGATCTGGTCCTCAACCCATCTCACCCCATCCTCTTGTCCCATAGGATGGCGAGGATCACACCCAGGTTGAAGCCGTCCCTGTGCAGTGGCTGTTCTTCTTTGGTGTGTTTCTGCTTCTGTGCTGGCCCAAACAGGAGGCTGTGCATATTGATGCTAAGACAAGGAGCACCTGGCCAGATCCAGGAAGGATCCCATCCAACCGGCTGCCTCTAGCTGGATGCTGATGTCTGCAAAGTGTGGACACACTTCTTGCTTGTCAGCCCCCCACCCCTGGTGTTTCTCCATGCTCTGGCACCCTGGGTCAGCCCCCTGCCAAGTGCCCAGCACCTTCCCAGGGTGGCCATCTAATGGACCTGCTCCAGACAATGGTGTGATGGGGCATTTTCCCCAGATGGGGAGACTCAGAGCCCAGCCTTGTCGTTGCCTTGCAGAGCCAGCTCTGCCAGTGGGGGGAGTGTGACCTTGTGACTCCCCACAAATCCCAAATTAATTAATCCCGGGGACGCTGGGGCGGCATGAACAGCCTGTTTGATTTCTCTGCAGTTTTTTCCTGGGGCTCAAAGGGATTAGTGCAGGCGGGAACAGGGAAACATAACAAGGGGCTCAGCTTTCAGCTCCCGCTCCCAGCCAGCAGACTTCTGTTCTTACCAGAGGTATTAGCAGCAGTAATCCACAATGTCTCCGAGCGCTATCTGTGTGCGGCATCCTCTTCCTCTCCCCCCCTTCCTCACATGTGTGCTCCTGTACCCAACTCACTCGTGTTCGTGTCCTGCCTGAAGAACTCACACCATTACAACCCTCTTGGACACATGCCCCTCTACACACATCCCACACCCCTATATCCTAAGGCATATGCAATGCCCCACATGGTGCCTGCCCAAATTACTGTGGGGCCATGTACTTCATGCACATGTATCACCATGGCCTAACACACTTTATGTGCAGGCCATTGAGGTGTGATCTCATGCACATGTTCTTTACCGTGTATACCCCACTGGGCTTGGACATGTCTGCATCCCTCCCCAGACATGCATGTCTCTACTCATGTAAACTCACATGAGCGCTCACAGCCTGCCCATCATAGTCTCATCGCCCTCCTTACATGCTCTGCACCAAATAATGGCTCATCTCTGCAAGGTCAGCCTGTTCATGTTGTAGTCTGAGGGCTCACGTCATTTCTTCTTCTATGACTCCTTGTTGAGAGCGTTAGGCATTGCTGGTCCCCACTGAGAACTACACCATGGAAGTGGTGCTCCAGAGCCAATGTACGAGGCTTAACCCTTTCTTAGAAGGAGTTCCATTACAGCCTAAGCACGTACCAACTACAAGGACCCATGAAGACATGTGGGCTTGGTATCATCTCAGTGCAAAGAAGCCTTCAGTTGAAATGGCTGAGCTGCCATCATCTGCTTCCTCTGACAAATCTGACAGCACTGTTACTGTCTGGCACATGTTTTAGTACCCCTGGTGTAATCGGGAGCAGAGGGCATCCCTGAGGCCCAGTAGGCTTGGGCATCTCAACAGTTGATTTCTAGGAGTGATGCTAACCCCATGAGGCTGAGTGACCACCTGCAGTGCCTGGCTGGGACGGCTGAGGTCCCAACTAATAGGGAGGTGAAGATGGACGTATTTAGTGGCTCATGGGCACCATTCATTTCCCAGCATCCAGCGGCTCTTCATCCTGCCATGAAGATGTGAAGACCCAGGGGAGTCCTGAGCACAGTCACCCTTAGGATGGGAAGCAGGAGAGTTTTCAGTAGACAAAAGTAATAGGATTTTGTTAAAACACCAAATCACAGGGGTGTGAGAAGTGTCCCCTGACTGGGCAGGGGGGAATAAGCCCTCCAGAAGTCAGATGAGCTCATGTGCTAACTCAGAATAAACCCATGCAAGATCTTACCCCTGTGCCGAACACACAGTGAAGGATTGCTGCAGATTATTGGGACCCTCCTAAAAGTGATCAAGTTCTCCACTAACTAGAGCTTTGCTCAACATCTCTGGAAAAGCTACGGTTAAGACAGTAGGGAAGACCTGTGAAGGTGAAAGAAAAGTTTCTCATGAATCTTTTCCAAAGGCAAATGGAGCAACCAAGTCCTGGCAAGGGAAGGAGGGATGGCAAAGCCACAGATGGAGCACGTGCAATGGCCTGGCTATGCCTTGTCTTTGGGGAAGCACCAAGTGTATGTAGGTGGATGAGGAGCCCCAGATGGGTTCAGTAGCCCCAGAGGCCCAAGCAGAGAACTGGAGAGGAGATGGCTGCTGCTTTAGTATGCTCTGCCAACGGGACCACTCTGGGTCCCAGTGGTGCCACTGCCACCTCCCAAAAGGAGGCCACCAAAGAGCAACAGCACCCATTTTGCAAGCAAAAACTGTTTAAGAAACTACTTTTCTGAAATTCATGTCACATGTCCAAGGGCAAGAGATTCCTACTGCGGGATGATTATTTAATCCTGTAAGGGGGAAAAAAAAAAAAGAAAAAAAGAAAAGGTATAACAGGACCTTGCAGCTTGAAATTGAAGCTCAGCAAAATCTGACTAGAAATGAGGAAGAGATGTTATCACCCAGGGGATTAACCACAGCAACAGTCCGCTGAGGGTTTCATGGACCCTCCAGCACAGTGGAGGCCAGGCTGTCCCTCACTTTATCCCCACCCAGGGTCCAGTCTGGTGTATTTTTTTACAAGAAATTCTCTGAACGTTGATGTCTCAGTGACAGGAAAGTTGCTATACTCTCAGACAGCCCCACTTGGCTTTATTGCTGCATCCTCCTATCCCTTTCGGTGTGGGCTTGCTCACCTCTTCCCTGAGGTGTGAGGAGGGACAGCAGAGGCATTTGTTGATCTGTCACCCTCCAAGGGAAGCTCACAGCGATGGGTGCTTTCCTTTCCCCACCTTCCCACCTGGTCGCTCCACTCCTGCACCTTGTGGAAACTCCAGGAGTATGAAACCTGCAGAGCAAGAGCCAATGTGAGGCTGATGCCTACTAAAGGGCACCGGTAAATCCACCACTGCTCTAGACATAGGCACATGGGAAGAGATATGCGTTCCCCTCTGAGAGAAGGTCAACCTCTGGAGCCTGGTCAGCATTGCTTGGGCTGGGGCAGAGGAGAGTGCAGCAGATGGTGATGTTAAGTAGAGTCAGAAACTCCCTGGATGAGGGGATTTAGCAGAGTTCAAGGTTGAGTTCAGCCTCAATAAAACCTCTTGGACACCACAGCTGCATGTCTTCCTTGGGCTGCCTTGCCAGCCACCCATCCTCTTTTGCAAACAGAACTGGTATCTCAATTCCCTTTTGTCTCCCTGCTATTCAGAAGGATCCACATTGAGTCCTTCAGAAGAAGGACCCACCTACCCTGGAGCCTGGGTTAGCAGGGGAGTCAGCTGCAGAGAGGACTCTTGGATGCTAGCTTGGGCTCAGGAAAGCTGAGAAGCAGATGACTGTAGGAACGACTTAGTGATGCATTTCTTCATATGCTGGAGAGAACATACTCTGCAGCCAGGTCGTTGTGGGGAAGACGTGAGGGCAGGCATCTCTTGTTTGGCTGCAGGCACTTGTCTGGATGAAGGCACCTTCTGGATGGCCTCCAGTACCTACTGGTCCTAGGCAGGTCCTAGCAGCATGGGGGAGTCTGAAGGCAATATTAAAGGCTGTTAAGCTCAGATAAGCTCCACAGAGAAGCAGGTGCCCGTGTAGGTGTTTTGAACTGCTCTTCATGGATAAGCATTGTCTATCTAGAGAGCTCGGGTGCGGGACTGCACCAGGTGCCTGGCCTGATAGCCACTGCCCACTTGTAGTGCTGGACGTGAACATCAGGATGTGGCCCTTGTGCTGCAAACTAAAATGCCCCCGGAAAACTTTTTTCCAGGAAAAAAGTTGTGTTGTTTTTTTTTCTCCAGTTGTCAGTGGGAGATTGCAGGATGAGGTGGAAAGTCCAGTCGTGTTTCAAACTCTGCCTTTCAGTTGGTGTTTCAGCGCCTTTCTTTTGAAACTGGAAACGGGAAGTTTTCCCTCTTTCATCTCAGTTTGCTGCTGAGGGCAATGAGATGACTCATGTCCTGGAGTTTTTCTTCTCTGCCTTTTCCCCATTCTATTTCCCCTTCATTTTCTCCAACTGCAGGGAAGTTATCAAGTAGGAAAAGGAACATTAAAACTGTGACACCTTGTCACCCGGTGACTTCTGCAGCACTGCTGAAATTTTGTGACATTTTAAATGGAAAAGAATCAAGAAAGAAGGACGGAGGACTGAAACTGGAGATTAATCAGAAGTAAAAAACTTTTCAGAGACCAGCATTTTCATTTTCATTCATTTTTAAGCAAAATAACTTTTCTGATTTGCTTCACATGAAAATTTGCCTCCCTACAGGGAACATTTTCTAATAGAAATGATCTCACTTTAATATTTTGGCAGGATTTTCTTGTGTATTTTTTTTTCTCTTTGGAACTGTGCTAATGTTGGACTGTAAAAAATGACGGACTGGTGAGCTGTGTGGGTGCCGAAAGGGCTGAAACTGCTGCTTTGTAGCTGCAAAACTCACTTGTACATTTAACCAGTGGAGCCTCCGCTGAGGTTTTGCAAGGCCAGGGCGATGCACAAGTCAGGAGCAGCTGGGGCTGCCTGCACCGCCTGGCGCAAAACCTTCGGAAGGCGCTGGGTGGTGATGCATTTTAGAGCAGGACACATTTCCCTAGATGAGAGGGAGCCCAGGAGCGATGGCTCATGGAAAACGAGTGTACCCATCTCCCCCCACCCAGCGGAGAGCAGAACAGCTGCAGTTTTCCTAGGAATTTTCATGGGTACTTAGTGCCGAAGGGCTGCAAGAAAGGGTTAAAGTGTTTTCAGTTACGCAGTGCACAACAAACAAAGGGGATGTGGTAATCCCTCCTGCCACAGAGTGAAAAGTTCACTTGATATGCTACTTTACACTGATTCTCACAGACTCTGGGATTAAACCGGACACACTCTGACGTCCAGGTTTTCTAGCAAAGGGCTCCAGCCCAGCCTGCCACATTCACTTCATATTTGGGAGCATATTCTCTGAAAATCCTGCTGACAGATGAAGAGCAGGAAGACAGCCAGTTTCCCATGGAACAATAACTCCATGCAAACCGCATCTCGCGGCGCCCAACCTGGTCTTGCTGGGGCGGCTGCTGGGGATGTCGGCTGGAGCAGCATCTCTGGGTCCTGGCCAAGCCCCAGGTGCTGCCAGCCAGGATTGTCCTTTCGGTGCATGTAGCAGGGTCTTGCTTTTACGCCCTGTCTCGCCGCCAGGCTTTGGGGCTGAGCTTTGCGCTGCGTTAATGAGCAACGTGCCAGGGAGCTTTTGCTGAGCTGGGGGGCAGAAGATGTGGATGCCAAGCGC